>JAOXJP010059123.1:0-15728 GCA_025762735.1 Platanus orientalis | reverse complement strand
TATATTCTGTTTTAGTCCGGCTTATCCTAAAACCATTTGATTCTAAAACACCCCTCCATAGTTCTAACTTGGCATTTTCCCCCTCTCTAGTCTCATCAATCAACATAACATCATCAACAAATAGCATAACCCCCTTTGAATAAAACATTTTCCACAGAATTTAGTATTGATTTTGTAGCCAAAAATTAATAAAGTATTGATTTCATTGTTTACATTATTTGAATAAGTAAAATCTAAGGAATAATTCTTTATACTTCTATAAATTTGATCCTATCATAGATTATAATATTTGCCTTTTATGATTAATTACTATCTTCACATGATTCTATATATTCTTTTCTCATGAATAATTTGTTATATATTGATTTGTATGCCATGATTTTTTGTTACTTGCATAGTATATTTTTAAGGTTTGTTTATTACTTTATCAACTTTATTCAGTTTATTGTATTGTAGTTGTACTTATTGATTGGGACTTAATATAATTTAAGTCATATTAGTAAATTATTTATTAGAGTTGTACCAATTGGCTATAGACACTGTTATTTACTTCCTATTATTATCACCTAATAGCCAATTATTTTCATTTCATTTCATAGTCGTTTCATAATATTTTTTTCTAATGGTTTTGAATTTGCTTCTATATTGCACTTTACTCGCTTCCTGATCCTTTACCCTTGCTTCCTGCTTCTGGTTCTTGCATCGCTTCTCATTACAACCAACTTTAAACATAAAGAAACAACAAATGCATCTGCAGTTGAAAATACTTTCATGAGATAATTGACTAGCTAATAAAACTACTCAACTAAAACATGCACAAATATATATGTATTTATATCTTATATCTAGAAAACAAATTTAATTTACTATGTCATATATGCATTCTCAACACTAAACTATATTGTTAACTTAAAATTTCTCCGCTCCATAAGAATATCACACTGCATTGATTGCATGACTGTAAACAATATGTACTTTTCAGATGGCTCATAGCTGATAAGACATCGATATCTTAATCCTTGGTTAGTGGGAAAGGCATAATGAAATTTTGCAGTGACATGAATATGTAAGCTTTTCTGTACAGCTTTTGCAGAGCAACAAGATGCAACTGTTGCTCCTTAAATAAAAAAGCAAATATCAAATCATACAATCACAACGTTTACTTTAGATATTTTAGGAGAAAGTTTGGAGAAACAACAAAAACAATCACATAACGACATCCATAACCATTGCACCTGTGATCCAGACAATGTGTATGAGTCAAGTAAGCTGCGAAGAATTTCCAGAAACTGGCAATGCATGTCTTCCCCAAAATCAGTTATCATACCTTTGACCTGCATACAGACCAACATAAATTATCATTTTATGGGAAAAATTGCAAAAGAAGATCCTAATGCTACAACAATCAGCAAAGCATCTTTGCATGGACATAGATTAATGGAAATAGGAATAACACTATGGCAAGGAAGCATAGAAAGATACGCATGAGTATGCATGAGTGTTTCTGTGTTTTGAGGTATAGGCCTTGAGCAGCATAACCAAGACACCACAAAGAGTGTTTAAAAAGGCGTATCCCACATTCTCGGTGATGATTCCCATGGCTTATTTGTAGCTTAAAACATCCCTCCCTGCACCTCAAGCTAAAGTCAAATTTCCCCAAGGTGTGTCTAAGAAACCATAATCATTGGTAAGTGGCAACCTTTGTTAAACATAACTACTAGGAGTGGCAACCATTAAATATCTTTACAGATAATACAAGACATATTTCTTTTGTATTTATTTATTTATTATAGTACTTATGTATTTATTGAATAACGATCATGATTGGCATCACATCACTCAAGTACTCAATCTCTTTCATCAGAAAAAAAAAAAAAAAGAAGATTCGACCTACATTGGTGACCCAATATGTGACCACACCATAGGCTGACATGTGATATATATAAGGTTATAATCATCAAAAAAATGTGCTCAATTTAAAAAGTTGGATCCCAAAAAGAGGAAAACACACATCACGTGTCAATCTGCAGTACATGACACATACATCACAGCAATTTTGGCCACAAAAGATCATTGCCCAGTAAAGTTGCTTTTGCTCGTTTACCCAAAAAAAAGCTTTTGCTCAAGTATGAATTCATACTGAGATATCACCTTAGTCAAATGACTGAAATCAATTAGGACTTTAAGCTTGAATTTGGTAAGCCGAGCCCAGCCAAAGCTTGATCCTTGTGTGACAAGCATGAGCAGAGCTGGGCAAAACTCATATCATTGACACCCCTAGGTGAGAGTGTAGTAGCATCTCTTCAAAAACCCCAGGGTCTTGTGAAGAGCAGAATTTCCGGCAGAAGCATCGATAAAGCTTCACATTCATAAACACTATCAGATGCCTAGATGGCAGATATTCAAACCAGATAAATATGACCAACTTCAACCATAACTTTGACAAATTGGTGAAGCCTTCATATTGAGAAAATGTAAGAGACACAAATTTTGCTACATACAGATGTCAAAGAATCACACTTTCATAACACCCATTTTTAGCAGGTAGATTTCCATCTGTCTATATAACACATCCCTGATGTAGAAGTAGAACTCCAATTACTAGCATAGTCTGCCTCGTTATTAACTACAACTATTACTATCATTAATTGACACTATAACATTATAAAGCCATAGCCCGTTGCATTAGACAACGATATTTAAATACTTTTTTCATATAACATATAAAATACATCATATCATAGTAACTTTGAAATAGTTAAAAAATGAGGAAAAGTGCATTGTCATAAATCATTATAAACTCTATAAGAGCGAATAATGATAAGGTCTTAACTTAACCTCATTAAATCAATGAAATAACAGCTTCCATAACAAAATCATTAGCAGTTTAGCTAGTCTAAAAGGGCGGCTTGGCCCAATGGTAAGGCTTACCGTTAGCGTCCCTGGTGACGCGGGTTTGAGTCACGGAAACAGCCTCTCCAGAAATGGGGGTAAGGCTGTGTACATCTTGCCCTCCCCAGACCCCGCATTAGCGGGATCCTCGTGCACTAGGTCGCCCTTTTAGTTCAGCTAGTCTAACTTCCCATCAGGCAACTATTTTACTGGACACATTACTAGGCACTACCCTATCCTGGTAATGAAATCTTGCTCCCAACCTCTTCTGCTCCATTTCCAAGTAGAGCTCCTTCATCATTTCAAGCATATCTTAGAGCTAACAGTTCTCATTTACATCCCATAATCTTCTTGTTTTCTAAATCAGCTGGGATGGCACAGAATAAGACAGTAAACTTTCATGCTTTCTACATATCAAATCAAAACAAAACATCAAATATGTTCTCAACTTATCCAGTTCATTGTTCGATCAAACTATTTGTTGCTCTTATTGTGTTCCCACACCCACAAATATAGAATAAAAAATCTGAGTTCACCTTTTCATATGACCAACAATAAACCATCAAGCAAGACTGCACATATCACAGCCCGAGACCCAATCCACCCTGGCTTGGAATCAGAAAGAGTACATTCTTTATCAATCATTTTTTTATAGGCAACTATAAACATGGTAGTAATAGTGTATAAGAGATTTACAAGAAAATGGAAGATTCTTGATGCAGCCAACGCCAAGCGATTGTTGTACATGCCATCTCCCAAGAGAGCTCATTAAAAAAAAATGATGAAGATTTTGGCTCTTGGAAAACTTCAGAAATTAGTGTTTTTAATAATTTTAGGATTTTTTTTAAGTTTATGGTATTTTTAGTTTGATTTTATATAAGGGTCTTGATGTAATAAGGCATAAAGCCATGGGGGGGTTATTTTTTATTTTTAGGAATTTTATTTGATTTTTTTTAGAGTTTTATTAATGTAAAAGAGTGCTGGCCGTACAGCTCTCTTAGAAGGGCAATTTGGGTAGTTTTTTTAAATTAGGGTTATGGGGTTATTTAAAGGCCAACCGGCCAACATTATAAGGAAGTTGAAATTATGAATTAATAAAATATTTTGGAGCTCACAATGGAGCTATTGTATCCTCCTCAAACCCCTCATGTGAGGTGAGCTTTCTTCTTCCTCTTCTCCTTTTTTTCTTCTTCTTTTCTTCTCTCTTTTCTTCTACTTCTTGAGTTTATCATTATCTTCTTCTTCTTCTCCTTCTTTCCCACTCTTCTTTCTTCATTCTTTTAATTTAGTTGCTGTTTTCTTTAAACCCTACACAGATCCTACACAGATTTTTGGGATTCTTGAATGAAGACTCAATCTTTATTGAATATTGAATCTGAATTTTTCTGTGCAGCAAAGCCCCACCATTCCCTTGCTCTGTCTCACCAAGAAACTCCCAAGATTCATCATCCCTACCTTCTAAACCTAAGACCTAACTTGTTTAAGCTTTCTACCTATTCAAGAAACCCTAAGACCCTTTCTTTATATCCAAGAAACTTGTTCGGCAGTCCCCAAACTCATCTTTCTTCCTAACTTGTAGCGTCATTCCTCTAGGCATCCTACGTCAATTCCATTCCCGGAAATCCAAAAAAAAAAATCTACATCTCTACATCGTCTCCAGAAATAACAAAACTCCAATGTCTCAAAGATATCAACTTACTTGGCATGTTTAAACTCTGTTAAAATGGAGATTGATGCCAATCTAGAAAGCATTGATATCGAAACAGATTTCTTTCAAGGAATGATTAGATCTGCAAAAAAACTTCTCATAGACTCCTTCCATATTACCCAACAAGGGGCAAAAGACAAAATTTTCCACAAGACTTTGCTCAGAAGGCACACTGGGAATAGACACCTACTTGATCCCCCAAAGGCTAACCCAATCCAAGAAAAAAAAATTATTAAACAAACTCCACAGTCCAAACAACATCACAATGAAAAAAGAAGATATTGTATTTGATGCATAACTGCTGCAAACAAACAATATAGAGAGAAAAGAAGATACCAACCAGAGTCACACTAGTTGAACTTGAACCTAAGAGTTACACCTGGGGTTAAAGGCACCACATCTTCAAGATTTTTGAGTCACACCCGAGAACAAAGCAGCTGTAGGCCTTAAGTTTCATTCAATCGTCAATAATCAATTCACAATAATAAATTCCAAGTTATATAGCATATATATAGCTTTTACATTCCAAGCTTCCCAAATCCCACTCTAACTATACTTCCTGAAACAAACAAAGATCTCAAATAATTAATCCTATCACAAAGTGATACCCTGCTAGTATTTTAGCCATAACTGCCCACATCATATTGGATTCTCAAGATCTTGGACTTGTTGGAAAGGTAACAGTATAACCTTTGACAACAAAATCAACCCAAATGGGTAAGTTTTGACCTCCCGAAATAAGACCTTAAAAAGTGATGGAAATAGGACATCCATTTTCCTAAAAATTAAATAAAGCCTAAGCTACTTGAAAATAAATAAAAACCCTAAAACGAATGGGCTGTTTTTCATGTAGAAGTATATGTACATTTGCATAAGGACAGTAATGTCATTTGGGCAATATATCTATTGTATACATACTATATACGGTATACTATCAGGCCGTCATATACAAATAAATTCAATGGTGTTGCGAGGGACATGAACTCACACACGATTTCCAATATCTTCTCTCCTCTTCTTCTCTTCTTTTACTTCTTCTTTTCTTCTCTTTTATCATATACAACATGCATGTAATCAATTGGTATCAAAGCTTAACCAGTACCTGATCGCACTTTGAAGCACGACAGAGCAGAGCAAAAACCAAGGCTGACGTCAGCAGGGTCGTACAGTCGAGTACAATGTCAGAACCCAAAAATTACATGGTTCAATAGAGAATGAAGTATCAGTATTTGTGAGTATTTTTTCACAGTTTTTTGTTAATGGGAAACTTGGTTTTTGGAAGATTTTTTTGATATTTCAAAAAAAAATTACAAATTTCACAAAAATGACTAATCTGGTTAGACTTGGGTTTTTTGTGGAAGCAAATCTGTAATGGATGTATTGTTTTTAAGTAAAGAATCTCTGAAATTGTGTTTGGGTTGATTCAGATATTGAAGTGCCAGTGAATTTTTTTTCTGTACTAGTGTTACTGCCTGGCCCTATTTTTCCCTTTTTTGGTTTTTTTTATTGTATAAAAAAATTATCTCCTGCTATCCAATCATGATGGAATGTGCATGTGACTATGGATATAGTTGTTTGGGACTATTGTGGGCTACAGTTGGTGTTTCCGAGACCAGTTGGTGATTGCTACGGTTGTTATACATAGTGTGGTGTGAGGAAACCTGTAGGCTTGTTGATCTGTGTAGATCAAAGCCATAGAAAAGTCATCTGGACTTGGCACCTTATCATCCTCTATGCTCCACACAATTCCTTTGACTTCCGCTTCCTCAAAGGGCCTTTCCAGCCAATGAGTCTCTAAAACTGATCTAAACTCTAGGCCATCCAATTTTGGCACTTAAGCCCCAGATCTGTGTAAAGCTCCATAAAAAAATCCACCACATGAGATTTCAACGCCTCCTTTTCCACTACACGGGAATTCCCATCCACCAATTTAGAGATAAGATTTACATTTTGCCTTGCTGATGCCACCTCATGAAAAAAAACCTGGTGTTATTGTCTCCTTCCCTCAGCCATTGAGCCCTTAACCTTTTGCCTCAATTTTATTTCTTCCAAGGTTGAAGTCTTCACATAATCCTGCCTTGCCAAATCCCTAAGGGATCTCTCCTCACTGGAAAGAACCCTATTGTTTTCTGTACAGTCCCAAAATTTGGTTTCATCCAACAGGTCCTTTTTCAATTCAACCACACCAAAAACCTCCTTGTTCCACCTACACCAATTTTCCCGAAGCATCTTTAGTTTCAACCTTAGTTGTTGACTCACCATTTACAAGAAACAAAAGCCACCAATGCTTCAATAAATCCACAAACACAGGGAACTTAAGCCACATATTCTCAATTTTAAAAGGCCTTGGATCAGTGCACGGCATCTTCCCCGTTAGGAAGATGGGAATATGGTCTGATATTGGTCTTGGTTTAGCCTCCTCTTTAGAAAAGGGAAAGAGGGCATCCCATTCCAATGATTAAAAAAACTGGTCTAGCTTGCTCAGAGAGGGTTGATCTTGCATGTTGAACCACATAAACTTTTCCCCAACTACAGGCACATCACGAAGGCCAAGCTCATCGATAACATCCAAGAACGTCACCATATGCCTAGACACACTTCACCTTCCAGACCTATCACCAGGGTCCAGAATTTCATTGAAATCTCCACAAAGGCACCACCAACCTTCCCAAGCATTTCTAATATTCCGGATCTCCTAAAAAAATCCTGTCTCAGATTTTCATTGCATGGGCCATAAACACTTGTGATTTTCCAAGTGTGATCTGTCCCTTTTCTCGTCCCAGAAATTGTAACCGAAAACACCCCCACCCAATAATCATCCACCTTGATTTTACCTACATCCCAGATACACCAAATCCATCCAAAAGCACCCTCGAAGGAAGACATACCCCATCAACAAGTGAGAAAGGACAGGCCTGTCACAAAGCCCCTCTTTGTATGGACTGTAATTCGGATTCTTGGAGAAAAACAATCTCAGCATTACTAGTCTTCACCATATCTTTAACTATGCATTTTTTTTCCGAGCTACCCAAGCCATGTATATTCCACGAAAGAATTGAGAAATTCATTTCAACCAGATGGGACCCAATGCAAACCACACCTTTTTTATTAAAAAAAAAAGGTACCAATATATTCAAAAAAGGGGGAAACCTAAAGAGAACAAAGAGCAACAGCAAATTGAGGAAACAACAAAGAGAGGCAGTTCATGAGCAAAGTGAACGGCATACAAACAAAACAAAAACCAACAAGAAAAGGGAAAAAAACAAAATCAGCTAAGACCCTAACAAAAGTGGATCCACTCTGCCTCCTCAAAATCCTTAATCGTAGACACACAATCAGCAACGAATTCAAACACCCGCACTAAAAGACTATCAATGGGCACAGCCTTGTTCTCGAAAATACGATCATTCTGCTCTTTCCAAACTGCCCAACAGATAGCACCCGGAAGAATTAACCAAATAGTCTTATGAATGCCTTCCAACTCTCTAGGCCACAAGCTAGGAGACCCAGTAATCAAAAGAATAAATAATAAATTGGCCCCATGGAAAATGTCCTATATTTCTCTAGGGGGGTGGATAACACAAATCAAGGCTGCCTTGTCTAACTTGCCGGTATATTATATGTCTATTTTCAAAACGCCAACAAAGGTGATTACACAAGTAGAGAAATGTCAAAGGGATTTCTTATGGGAAAGGGGAAAGGAAAAGAAAGATCACTTGGTGAAATGGAAGGATGTTTGTTGTCCAAAATAAAAATGCGGATTGGGAATTGGAAAAGAAAAGGAAAGGAATTTGGCATTGATGGGGAAATGGTTGTAGTGGTTTTCGAAGAAAAGAGACTATGGCATTCCACAATTTCTCATAAATATAGAGTCCATCAAAATGGGTGGGACTGTAATTCACAAACAAATGCGTTATGGTCCCCGTTGTGGAAAAATATGTCATATATACCTGTTTTTCCTTCCTTTTACTTGTTTTGTCATAGGGGATGGTAAATCCTTTAAAATCTGGGAAGATATTTGGTGGGGTGATTCGAGCTTTTCTTCATTATATCCTAGGTTGTATCGTATTTCCACTCAAAAAGAGGCCATGGTGGCTGATATCCTATCCACATCGTCTCAAGGTCTTTCTTGGAACATCAATTTCTCAAGAAAAACTCTATGATTGGGAAGCCCAACTTCAAACATCTACTCTTGACTCTTTAAAGGACTTATTTCTTTCTTCCTTAGCCAATGATGAGAGGATTTGGATCCTTGAATCTTTCGGAAGATCTTCTTCAAAATCTTTCTTCAATGCCCTCATTGAACCGCATTACAACGGTCATTCTTTCCCACATCATTTGGTTTGGAAATCGGCTACACCGCCAAGGGTAAAAGCTTTCACATGGACCGCCGCTTTAGGCGATATAAACACTATGGATATGCTTCAAAAAAGGAGACCTTACATGACTCTATCTCCTTAATGGTGCCACCTTTGTAAAAAGGATGGAGAATCAGCTCAACATATATTTCTTCATTGCTCTTTCATGCTTAAGTTATGGAACTACTTTCAATCACGTATGGGGGTAGCATGGGTTACGTCCAAAACAATTTCGGAGCTATTCTTTTTGTGGTGGAATTTGGGGTTAAACAATGAAAACAAGAGATTTGGGGAATGCCTCTTACACGCAATCTTATGGAATATTTGGAAGGAACGAAACAATAGAATCTTCCTTAGCAAACACCGGGAAGCTAATGAAGCGATTGAGGCTATTATCAGGGATATGGTAAATTGGTTGTTGGTCATACCGGACTTTAAAGGCCTCTCTTTGTCGGATTTTATTCGTGATTGGTGGACATCTATCAATTACTCTAATTACACTCCCAATATTCAGCGTTCTTTAAATTGATGTCCGCCTCCAACCGGGGCATGGAAATTAAATTTTGATAGAGCTTCAAAAGGGAATCCCGGCCCGGCGGGTTTTGGTTGCATCATTCAAGACCACAATGGTGTTGTAAGTAAAATTATCAACGGCCCATTAGAGCCATGCAATTCCACAAAAGCCGAAACAGTGGCAATGTTATCGGGTTTGAGGGAATTAAAAAAAACGGGTTTGTACGAGTGCATCATTGAGGGGGACTCGGCGGTGGTTATTGGATGGGGTCAAGACAAGGAATGCAAATCATGGCGTATGTGGAATTTGATGTATGAGATTCGGGAGATCGTGATGGAGTTACACTACTCTTTCTCTCATATACCAAGGGAACAAAATACATTGGCTGATGAATTGGCAAATTGGGGTGTTGGGAAAGAATCTGTGTTCATTGGTGTAACCATCCCATTTTAAATTGTGGCTCATCCTAATTGTTGTATTTCTATGTTATAACCTTTTCTGTTTTCAATAAAAATCACTTTTAATTATAAAAAAAAAAAAAAAAATCCCTGAAACTAAAGGGAAAACCCAAGGAATGTTAAGAAAAACAAGAAAGAACATCCAAACCTTCCCCACCAACCAACAATGGATGAACAGATGATTCACCGACTCCTCACACACACAGCATACACCTATTTGCCAAATTCCAACCTCAATGCTTCAAGTGATCAAGGGTCAGAATCTTATCCAAAATTGCAACCCCAAGGAAGAATTTGACCTTTGAAGGAATACCCCAGGTCCAAATATATTTACATCTGAAATCCAAGTGGGGGCCAAGGACCAAACTATCGTAAAAAGATAGCAATAAAACGACCTAATTTAGAAAGCTCTCAAACCCAACTATCTCCCACCTCAGGATTTATCCTAAATTCCTCTAGTTGACCCAAAAACCTCAACCACTAATCTCATTCCCAATCATTTAAATTTCTTCTCCAGGAAACATTTCAAGCTCCATCCCCCCTTGAATTATAAAGATTCGCCACCATGCCTAATTGAACATTAGCAATTGAGTAAATGTAATTAAATTCCTCTTTAAGGGCCGAGGGACCACACCAAGCATTATCCCAAAACTGAACATCCTCCCCCGAACCTAGATTGAACCGAATGAACTCTCTAAATCTATTTTTAACCTTAAGAATGGACTTCCAAATCCCAGTCCCATGCATACCTCTAGTTTCCCTAGGAACCCACACTGAAGTATAACCGTACTTAGCCATAATCACCTTCCTCCACAAACTATTTCTCTCTAACCCAAACCTCCAAAGCCACTTCCCAAGAAAAGCGAAGTTATGCACTCTGATGTCTCTGATTCTCAACCCCCCTTTCTTCTTAGAAAGGAAATAGTCTTCTAATCCACAAGATGATACTTTCGGCCTTCCTCCAAGTCATTCCACAAGAAATTCCTAAAGTAAGATTTTATTCTCTTTGCCATCGAAGCCGGAATGGTGAACATCAACAGGTAATAGTTAGGGATACCACCAAGACGCTTTTAACGAGAATCAATCTACCACCTTTAGACAAAAGGGGGGCTTTCTAGGAATTAAGCCGGGACGAAATATGCTTAATCGCCGGATTCCAAATCACCTTGGACTTAAACTTTGCACCCAAAGGAAGCCCGAGATAGGAATAAGGCAAAGAACCCACCTTACAACCCAAAACGTTTGCCAAACTTTGAATAATGCCCACATCCCCCACTTAAAATATCACACACTTGGCTAAATTAAACTTTAAACCCGAAACCGCCTAGAAACAACACAAAATGCATCTTAGATAGCCAATTTGCCTGATGTCAACCCCACAAAAAATCATAGTATCATCAACATATTGTAAATGAAAAATGGCTAAACCCTCCCTATCAACCACAAAACCTGAAAGAGAACCATTCTCCGACCTTCTGGTCATCCTACTCATGGCTTCCACCACCATAATAAAGAGAAAAGGGGAAAGGGGGTCCCCCTGTCTCGGCCCTCTCAAACTTCTGAAAAAACCTTTTGAGACACCATTGATTAACATAGAGAAGGTAACTGATCTGACACAAGCCTTCATCCATTCTCTCAAATTTTCCCTAAAACCAAGCCTACCCAACATATAGTCTAGGAAATTCCAATTGATGTGGTCATAAGCTTTCTCCAAACTGATCTACAATGCCTATCGGAAGCCACTCTCTGTTTAGTGCCAGAGCAGATTGCAAATTTTAGGTTATTGAGCTCCTGGCATAGCCTCCTATTGTTCATGTCCAAACCCAAATCAGAAAATTTCCCCTCAAGAGCTGTAAATAAATTGATAGCTTGCCTTTCAACACCCTCAAACGAAACCCCCAAAAATTGACTAACTGAATTTGGTTAAGCACCCAGAGAGATACTTCCAACAAAGCCACAAGGGGAGCTGTCATCCACACTAACCAACGCTAGTTGTTGCGCTCTCCCATCATACCATATTGGCTCTGAAGCAATGGAATGATGGTCGGCATCCTCGAGGGAAGAGGGGGAATGGGAGAAGAAACTTGCAGGGGAGATACCAAGAGCTATACTTTTTATTGGCATAGGTCCCCCAGCATCATCCAGGATCGTTGCAAGAGGCATGCAATCAACAATCTATGGGTCCTCTACCATAACGCCATCGCCTCTAGACGATGACTCCCGAGGTTCCCAAACACCTCCAAAGCGTCCTAAAGTGCCCCCTTCATCAGCAAACGATTGAGGTGCCATGGATAGCATCGACCTCAAAGGGACCTTAGGATCTGGTCTGTATCCAAAACCACCAGTGATTGATAACCCAATCATTTGTTCTCATCACAATAGAAGGGGGGAGGGGGGGACTTGTGAAATTCCAACAGAGACCTTTTGTTTACCACAGCAAGTCTAAATCTTCCAACATAGAAGAAAGTCATGCATGGAAAGCAGAAATTCCACTTCTCATGGCAGGGAAAAGACAATGATACCCTCCTTGACCTCTCCTCCACGCTTTTTAAAAGGGTAGGATGCTTAGTATTTGTGTAAAATCTATCCATTATAGTTCCTTTCGAACTGCCATAAGTTTAGATGCATACTGCCCTTGAGATTCCGTAGGACGAACCAAATCATTAGGGTTAAACCCATCCTCACACCCTTCTTGGTAATCCACCTCTCATCCCATTTTTGAATTTCGAATATGCTGAGCTCTGTATGGCTCCTAACTTTGCAAAACCATAAACCACCCTGGTCCCTTGTTTTCCATCCAAAAACCGCTATTAGAAACCTTGAATTTCTCATGCATTGCTTTCTCTTAATGAATTTCTTACCTTATTTATAAAAAATATAAATATATAAAAAACGCCTATCAGAAACCACTCTTTCCTCTGGACGGGACACCTTACCAATCTTGTCCTCCATCTCCATGAAGTCGTCTTCCACCACTGCAATCACTGAGTATGAGAACTTTTCATCATCAATGGAGATGCACCTTGGAATGTGATCCAGGGAAACCCTCTTCGTTTTCAGTCGAACCCACTTGAGATCCAAGTGTCGCAGTGAACGAGGATCTACTTCCAAAAATCCACCACAAGCTTCTCCGAGTTCTGCAAATCGGTCCTCTATCCAGAGGTGAAGGGGAAGCCCACGGATTCTAAGTTTTCTAACCCAATACGATTTCACCAATTTTTCTGCCATCTTCATCCCTAATAGCGGCATTCATTTATTAAACACCAAATGCCCTGGCTTCACAACAGCCGAACCATAGGTGTCCAACCAACACGTTTCAAGCCACGACTCCCTTAGAAAAACACCTATTTCTTGCTAGAGGGACAATCGGTAATGGCATTTTCCAGATGAGAGCTTCTTGAACCAGCACAGCAATATCCGTCCATTCTAGGGACTTGTCTAGGTGCGCAATGCAAACCCCAAAGGGCCAAACACCAAGATCCTCCTTGTGCACCCACTGCTTCTTCCTTGGAGGAGCACGCTGAGAGGGTCCAGGCTTCAACAAAACTCCTAGGAAGTCAGACTGTTTATAGCTGAAATTGTTCACTATGCACGATTTATCCTCCTCCATAAACTTCGATTGCAACATCTGAGTCATCAATTCCCATCCCAAGCCCTCCTTAGCCTCAAGGATAATCACATGCCGACCATGTCCTGATCGAGGTGTGCCCAAACCTTCAACAAGTCAGCCCCTCACATTACTTTTTCACTGAATAACCACCACACAATCACCTTCATCTTTGGTTCGAACAAATTCATCCTTGTCCAACAATCTCACTGCTAATCACCGGTGTTCGCATAGCCACCTGATTGAGACTGTGTGAAGGGAGATGCTTTTAGAGAACCCTCTACCCCTTTCCGTGATGCAGAGGAAAGAAGTCTGGTCAATCACTTCTAGAGCTAAATCGAAGGTCTTTTTTTCAATAGCGATGGTCTTCTTCATCATCTTGTCCATTGCCAGTATTGCAAATTTTGGTAAAATCTTTTTTTATTTATTAACTTGTGTTCTTTAATTTATGGATAAACATGAGCCTATAATATAGCATTTCCGCCAGGATTCACATGAGGTAATAAAACCAGGGAACCCATAGATAAGTTTGTCAAGGAAAGGGATCTATGGTTTAATTTGATTCAAGAAGGGATATCAATTTCATATCCAATGCCATTAAAATCCCCAATCAACTATAAATTAAATTTAGATTTGATGGCCTAGTGCTTAGAAATTTAAAAAGGCATTTGCTTGATTCCATACATACCCTAATAAGCTAAATTGAGTACAGATTTTTTTTTCTTTTTTTCTTTTTTTCTTATACGAAATTTCTAATATCTAACTCTTATTTTTTTTTACTTATAACAAAAGAGACTAGCATCATTTTCACCTCATGCTTTAGACCATTGGCACATCTAGCCCTACTGCACTGCGTTAAAACACACACACAGACTAGCAACGCTTTCACCTCATGCTTTAGGCCATTGACAGATCTACACACACACACACGTGGATATTATAACGCAACAAAATGAATAAACTTGCATACCAGAAGTCCAAGAAGAGGGTTGCCTTCCTGTCGAATGACATATGTCCTAAGAAGATTTGGATCCTGGTTCATAAAAAGAATAAGGATGTCTGTCCTGCACTCCCAGTAGAATGACCAGATAACCATTAGGAATATAATCATAATTAAAAAAAAAAAAATTGTTCAACATAAAGGACTAACAGAAATGTTAAAATCATGGAACAGTGGAAAGTAATAATGATATAGTCATTACCCAGTTAATACAAGCCTTTTATCTTGACTCTGCAAAGCATCAGTGATGATGTCAAAGATGCCTTCATTCATGAGATCCCTAAAGATAATATTTAACTTTAGAATGCAGATAAACAATTGAATGACAACCAATATAAACTATGATGTTAGCAAAAATACAACAATCTGCACCAAAAGCTATCTGATGAATTTTAGCAAACAATGAATTTAAGCAAACAAAGCATATCACAATTGCATACCTAAATAGTCGCAGTTGCTGAACCAGCTGCAAGCTCTTACTCAAGCTACAAAACTCGTACAAGAAAAAAACCTGTTTCAAGAAAAAGGTTATACAGGGTCAATCCTCGCAAGGGGGCCACATTACACAATGAAATGACAACATATACCCAAAACACCATTACATTAATTGCTATAATTATGTTACTTATTACTAAGCCACTAAAAAGATATAACTCCCTATGCTTTGTGTATGCAAATCATTTGTAAATTAACTTTAATCATTTTTTATTAGTGAATAATGTTGCCAGCAACCGCAAAATAGGTTTGTGATTTCAGATGTCTGTATCCTTGTGGTATAGAGTTTTGCTGGCCAAATTTGGTGAGGTGATGCGGTGGCTATACAATGGTTAGAGAGGACTTACCCTCTTTGGAAACCTAGGCCGAAGAATAAAGAATTTATGAAGAAGCCTACTGCCATTAATACATTAGTTTTTTGTTATGTTCTATTTTTAGAAGCTTTAATTAGTGATTTTTTATGTAATAAGGCCATTAGAGCCAAGTTAGAAAGTTAGTAGTAAGTTGGAATTGACTTAGGAGAAGTTTAAGAGTGTTTTAGGATTTTCTTTCAGATTTTTTATAATTTTTATTTGGTTTTTTTTTTTTTTTTTTTTTTTGAGGGAGGGGTGGTGACCGTACAAGGAAGGGTATTTTGGTCCGATTTTGATCTAATTTCGTTTTTTATTATAAATAGGTCCTAAAGACCTTTTGTAC
>JAOXJP010059112.1:0-15728 GCA_025762735.1 Platanus orientalis | reverse complement strand
GGTCTGGGGATGGTGAGGCCAATTTTATATATATATATAAAGACCAACCGCCAAAGTGAGCAATCTATGTAAAAATCCCCAATAGAAACTTCTATCAGCTCTTGAGTGATCTATTTTACTTGTTGAGTTTTTGAAGACAAGCTTAGTTCAGCGCAAAAAGAACCCCATCAGACAAGTTCCAAATAGACATAAAGAATTTCAGAACACTAATTCCTCCAATTAGTAGACTTCACCAACTTGGGTACTTTATTTCCTTTATATCTGTAGTTCATAACTCATCATTGACCAACATCAAAGCATCCTTTGCTCAATATTGTGATATTTTCTTAAGCTGTTATAGGCTGCGTACGGCACTCAAGGTTCATGTGGAAATCCAGCTAGTTTGTTGGCACCTTAGATGGTTGTGTCATATATTAATCTTTATTTTCCTGCTTTTCAGAAGAAAACTGAGTAACTAATTGTTTCTTGCTTTTCCACTTCCTGTGCCCCAGAGCTTCATGGGATGGAGCGCACAGTCCTGATGCGAGCTTTAAAATTACTAGAACAGAAGGGAAAGGCTGCAATCTTCAAGGGTTCTTCAGCTGATGATGAAGGTGTAAAATTTTCGGCATAATTTCTGTTGTTCGATGTCCTTGTTACAAACTTCTTTGTTATGGTATGTCTACATCATTCTCAATTAAGTTAAACTGACACTGATGGTTCTTTTGTTGCCTGAATCTATTAATTTCTCACTGTATATTGAATAATATGATACATCATAATGAAATGGGAAGGCATAGATAATTGATTTATCCCTGGTTTTCATCACATTAGTTTTGGTCTATTTTTCAGAAATTCAGACTAAACCCGATCAATCATTTGGAGGGAGGTTTGTGTCCGCTGCCCTAAAAACCGCTAACCTCCGCAGGCAGACACATCAGCGCTGAAAAGTGATTTACACTTTTTGGGGGGCGCATATCACTTTTCAGCACTGATGTGCCCGCCCCGTCATGGGGCGGAGGTTAGCATTAGTTAAGGGGAGCAGATCCAATCCTCTTTGATCATTTGTGTATGCATTTTTGACTTGGCTGAGTCTCTGAATAATAGTTTGTGGATTTGTTGATTTTGAGCTTAGAGGTTTTGGTTGTACTAAGGTTGACTCGTCATGTATGAGTTGCAAGGCTTATCCTTGAACTTAGATTTCTAGTCTGATCAAGAGCTTGATTTTATATAATTTTATGGAACAAATGTAGTAGTAAATTTTCATCATAATTTTTGTACGCAAGAAAAAGGTTTTCTGATTGGTACTGGTGCTGTTTCTCTCCAGTCAGATTGGAGACGATTCAAACCTGTCTGTAAAGGCTCCTGATCTTGGAAGATGCCCTGGTTGTCTCGGTTCAATTATAAGGCACCTCTTCATTTCTGTTTGCAGCAACCTTTCATACGAAATTTTGGACCTGAACTATAAGTGAAAAGGATGCTCGTTCTTAATCGGAGCCGTATCCTCTGCGACGCCTCGTGGTGAGCCACAGGTCAGCCGAGACACAAAGGGGGTGGAGCCCATACGCTTTTTGCGGGGCCCCACCTCCCCTTTGTGTCTTGGCTCACCACAAGGCGTCTCAGAGGATACAAGTCCTTAATCTGGATTCACGGAGCTTCATGGCTGGTGACACCCCCTCATTTCCATGGAGCATACTTTTTGATGAAACAACTTGCACCAAAGTCTTGGCTTATGAATCTTAACATCATATTTGACGTTGTCCTTGAATTCGCCTGCATAATTAATGAGGAACAACCCCGGCAAGCCTGAAGTACAATTGTATCTCTTTCTGATTGTGTATGGTGCCCTTGCAATACTTCATTTTTTTATAGCCGGTTTGGCAGCCACCTCTAATGTAATCATTTCATTTGAGTTTCTCGAGGCATTTGTAGCCATGAGATGATGTTTCACGATGAACTCATTCAAATTTATACTGATTTGTTAACTACAATTAGAAATGAAGTCATCTTAGGTTTTTCTATAAAATGAAATGACTTATGTTATCAAGCACATATTGTTGCAAATATGAATGAATTCATTACAGACCATCCCATTGTAGCTACAAGCCTTGTGAAAGTCAAATGAAATGATTTCATTACAGGTGCCTGCCAAATGCAGCCTTACACAATTCGGTCAACACTCCCAACCGAAAATGGTATGCACAAGATGCTAGCTAACATTTATTCAAGGCAAAACAGCATGAATCATCAAGATCACAATGCATCGAAAACCATTCTGGATTCTGTGCATGCAAAATCTGTATCCAGGGGCTTAAGAACACTCACATCAGCATTGAAAAGTGATTTGTACGCATCCCAAAAAATACAAATCATTTTTCAATGCCAATGTGAGTGTTCACAGACCCTGACATGCACTGTGTACGGATTTTGTGTGCACAGAAGCGGGCCACGTGATAAAACCTCACCACAAGGTAACTAAAGGAGGGCAGAATGTGTTCGTTGAACATGCATGGCATGTTGAAAAAGAAAAGTTTTGAATAAATAGATAAATAAAAGTACAATAATCCGTTTCAACACTTCAAAAGATGCTCAGTTGGATTATGTGATGTATGGAGCTCGGACGGCAAGTCGGCAAGGCTAAGGCAAACACCTAGGGCAAAGAGCGGCAACATCAGTGTCAGAAGTGTTTTACACATGGCCCCAAAAAGTGAAAATCACCTTTGGCACCGATGTTTCCACCCGCTTGACCATTGGCGGACGCGGGTGAGGTTAGGGGTCAGCGTATAAAATCCTCACCGGTCGGCAAGAGAACCAATTAACTATCTTGAAGACGTTGGCACGAGCAAAATAGGATTGACTAGCCACCCGCAAAATTTGCTCATCACAAGCAAAAGGTACTATAGGAACACATGACCTGTCAACTCGGACAGAACCAAGTGTAACAAACACCTTTCCCTCAGTCAAGTACAGTCCATACGAATTGGACATATATGGGTAGTGGTTAACTTACCAAACAGGTATAGGTAATCATATTCAAACGGTTATGATTTTAGGTGGACTTGAATGTAATTTGGTTTAGTCTTATCACCTATGCTATAGGTTAATTAGTATGATACATGTGTAGATACATATAATTTATTAAAAAAAAAAATTGAAAACATATAATTTTTTTTAAATATAGATAAAAGAACAGAAAACAGAAAAATTAAACTTGAACCATCTACATTTTAAACAATTCAAAAAAAATTGAGAGACTTGGTTCTTCCTGACCCAGACTTCGGACTTCTAATAATACACTAAGTTAGTATGTCATAATTAGCCTGATTTATTTCTAATGCATGTGGTTTGGTTCAATGTATTAGACTCGCGTTTCTCATACCTTCAAATCCAATTGGGTCAGGACTGACCCTAGATTAGGTTGGTGGTTGGGGTTGGGATCTCTGCTTAGCTTAGGACAAGTGCAACCATCCGTTTGAGTACCAATTTTCTTCTCTTAAAAGGGGTCTCTGCTTAACCCGAGAATGACTACACTAACTCAAAAACATTAGTTTTCTTTCCTCCTAAACGGTACCTAAGTTATCTGGTTAGGACATGGCATGCCATGTTGTGCGTGTATTGTGCAAATTAGTAATCCTAATAGATCCTAGAATCGTTTAAAAAATAAATAAATAAAATCACACAAGTTTTCAAATATGTATCTATCCTATAGTTAAGATGTTTCCTATATTTTTTCCTAAAATTCTATGTTTTATGCTATAAATGTTCTTTCCTACTTTGCTACATTTCATATTCAGTATATCTATACAAAGTTTGTCTTTAAACAAGCAATAAATCATACACAATTTCTAACTAAGGTAAAATGAATAAAGGCAAGAATTAAAAATAGTACCAAATTAAACAAGGCAAGAATTAAAAATAGTAACAAATTAAACAAGAAAAGAATTCAAAATATGGTAAAAGAACCAAACATAGCAAGAATTGAAATATACCCCTAAAAAGGGAACTATTGTAAAACAAGGAACCAAACCGGTTTGGTTTTGGCTTAAACCAATCTCCAGTGAAGTCGCCATTTTGTGAGCCTCTAAGAAAATGAGTCCACTCATCATAGACCTAACCCACGATGACAATGAATCACCGACCTTTTTTAATGTGTGACTAGATATTTAGTTTTGTGAACAAAATCAGTTTAAAAAAATATTAGACTCCTAATAAATTGGTCAATTCAAAGGTTTTGGGAAAGTGGTTCGTTTGTAGACAAAGAAAAGTGTTAGGCACCTTGGTCTACCTGCATATACGGTTATCTATATAAATCGGTTCAAAGTTAAGGTATATATTTCTATGTATGGTTTGTGCATAAGTGTGTTTTATTTTGAAAACTGTGTCATACATGTGCAAGTGACTTCCCTACGAAGCAGTGCACATTGTGTGCATTAGTGTATATAAAACATGTTATTTAATAACAAAAATCATCTGCTTGCATGTTATTTAATAAAAAGTGTACGAATTAATAAAAATAAATAAGGTTAAAGGAGCACATCTTAAGCCGTTTTTCCTCGTGATCAAATAAAACATGATAGGTTAGCATATAACACATGTACAATATAGAATGTCACCATTGATATGTAATCACACTATTGAGAATTACTTTAAATTGGATAGCAACTTCCTCAAGGTTCCATGTCTTACACTATCAACTAAAAGTAGAAAAAGAGAGGGAAGGAGAGTGGCCTAGGGAAGGGACTCTTCTAAAGGTTTTTTACCATGAGAGTAAAAAGGGGGGTGGTCATCTATTTATAGGATTTTGGTGGGTTTTCATCTACAGAAAGGGAAATGAATGGAGAGTGTGTTGGACCAAAAAGAGAATAATAGGAGAATTGGAATGAGGAGGTTAGGTAGTTTAGGAAGGGAGAGTTAGTGAGCTAAATTTAACATGATCTTTACCTAAGTGGCAATGACATGTCAACTAAAAATGGAATGATGAGTGATTAGCAATCCAAAAGTGGAATGTAAGTGCTAAGTGTAGTAGACACATTTAGATCAAGTGGCATGGACTATAAAGAGTAATGTAATGTGGATCTAAGTGTATTGGACTCATGTCAGGTATGTAAGTTGCCAACCTAATGTGTTTAGGTATAGTTTTAGAGTTAAGTTAAAAGAAGAGGTATTTGTATATAGGTTTTAGGGTAGGCTTAAGGAGTGTTTGGACATAAGTTTTATGTTAGGATAAAGGGGTGTTTGGTCACAGGGTTTTGGTTACGCTACAAAGATATTGACGGGTTGTGTTCACATCAAAATGAGGGATGATTAAGGTGACAACACATGTAAGGAAAATAGGTTTTTTATTTAGTGTGGTGTAGGGCATTGTAATATGGAGTACCTATATGGAATCTTGTTGATCCAAATATGAAAATTTTGAATAGAACTCCACCCTGGATAAATCAATCATACTTATCATCGTGTTGGGTCCAACTTTCAATTTGAAATTTCCAAATGTTTGATCTAATAGTCATGATTTTATATATTGTGAAGGGTTTAGAAGTGAATTCTTAAAGTTGTAACAATTATCCTGTAACACCCCACACTAGTATTATAAGGTTAAACCCTACAAACAGTTTCCGTAGTATTTTGACTTGACCCAGAGACCATAGAAGACCTTAAGAAAACCTTGGTGACCTTGCACACATACCTTTGTGCTCATGTAAACCCCATACTTTAATGGAGGACTCTATGAAACCAGCCTCACAAAAAAGCCCCATTACGAGCAGTAGCAAGTTCACATGATTGGTTGGAGGGGGTGTTGTGAGTGATCATAAGTAGATGCGATCGGTCGCAGCCAAAAAATCAGAAATATCTAGTTTTTGGAAATTAGGTACTTGCACAGTGCGATCGCTTGTGTGGCCACACGAGCGATTGTAGGCACACCCCACGAGCAGTTGCAAGGACATGCGACCAGTCGCACACTCCCAGATTTTAAAAAAGATGGGGATTCTTTTCCCATTTCACATTAAATCTTCTTAAGGAGGGCTAAACTCATACAAAGACAACTATATGACCTCATTTTAACCTAAAATATATTAGAATACACCTAAGGGAGTGAAATAGAGAATAGAGAATTAGGAAAAGTGGGGAATTAGCTCTCCTAAGCTAAGGTAAGCTTGATTTTCATAGATGTAGGCTAAGTTAGCTAGAATTTGAACGTTTTGACATTAGATTCTTGTTCTAGAGTGTTTTTTAAATTGTTCTATACAAAATTTTTAGAGATTGGGGATTAAAGAACGGTGTGATCAAGGAAATTGGAAGAAGATAAGAATTGTAAGTACTCTTGCAAACTAATGTCATTTTCTTCTTTGTTTCCTCTAGATTCATGTGATTTGATGGTTGTCAACACCCAAATTTGGACTCGGGTCATGTGATAGCATAAGGACAACATAGCAGCATCTAGGCATCAAGACTCTTAGCACCCTTAGCTTAGGAAGAACAAACCAGGACTGTAGGAGGTTAGGCATTCCCAAAAAAGTCTTTCCAAATACTTCAGTCGCAATGAACCAGTCAAAACACCTTGTTGTAGCCCAAAATGCATCAATTCAAGATAAACCATAACCTCTCACAGAAGCATCAACAGGACTTTGAGGGTCCACATTCGAGAACCCACTCATGTTGTTTGTAATTTTCCCTACTTTCATAAGCCTTTCGTCAGTAAAGCATCACAAGTGGAAAAATTACCGTTTTGCCCTTTTACCTTCAAGGGCCTAGAACCCCATTATCTATCATCCAGATCACTACCATGAAGCATCACAGACGGAGAACTCTCATTTTCACATTTTTCGACCCGCGGGCAAAAAATTATCA
The DNA here is from genome assembly GCA_025762735.1 of Platanus orientalis. NCBI lineage: Eukaryota > Viridiplantae > Streptophyta > Magnoliopsida > Proteales > Platanaceae > Platanus > Platanus orientalis. The sequence continues at coordinate 8,900 of JAOXJP010059112.1, read as the reverse complement.
TTTTACCCTTTTCACCCCCAACAATTCACCTCTCGACCCTCAAAGGATCCCTGAAACCTCTCTCATTATCAGAATGGTGTAATTTCAGACCCTATGCATCCCTGCTTCTCATAACTTCAAGAAACTCATCACAGAATCAACCCTCATCAAGGTGGATAACAGTCAGCCTCTCAACTTAGGTTTACCCTGACCTAAAAATGACCCTTGGAAAAGCTCTTAGGGATTCATCCGATCTCTGAATTATGAAAGATCAATGGCCACACCTTGCTCTTGACCATAGCTTCAAATCTTCATGTATAAGGAAAGGACTTTGATATCTCAAACCTGGGCGAAATCTAAAATCTTCCCCAAAGGATCAAAAAGCGGTTCTATTCCTGTTTCACTCATATGGAGCCAGCGTGTTTCAAGGTTATCCGTATCAGGACCAGTCAGCATCCATCTCTCTGGAATTGCAAAACCTTCAAAAAACTGTCTAAGGGACATAAGCTTTCGTGAAACTTATCAAAACAGATTTCCTCATTTACTCCAAACAGGGGTAGCAATTTCGTACTAGGGACTGGATGGTCAACCGACTCCCAGGAGCTCACCCAAACTCAGAAATTCAGTCGGTCAGTGGCCACATCCTCATAATTCTAATAACTTCAAAGTATTAAATTCTCATTGGATTACAAAATCCCCATGTTCCCCACTGTCACATCCTATTTAAAATAGAACAAGCCGTTTTGTCAGTATTTGACACACGGAAAGCCCTAAAAGATTCTTCCGAACTCAAAATGGGGCAAGGTCAGGCTCATATGTTCGGTATCTATCCTACCTTCAAAATACCATTTCATAAACTTGAGCATTGAAGGAATTTCGGTAGCTCGATTTTCCCCAACCTTGAAGCAACCACAGGAATCCGATCTTGACGGATGACCCCGCTTCGTAAGCCCCTGACGACTACCCGAGAATCCAATGATCAGTCTGTCAGTTGATGTAGTCTTGATATTCCACAAACTTCAAAACCTCTAAGTACAACTCAAAGCAGAAACCCACATAAAATATAGGAGCAATTCCTGTTTAGAGATCCCCGTATGACCAAAGGGGTATTTTTTGCACAGTTTTCAACTCGGGTATTGTAATTCAGCATGGTTAGAGGCTGTGGTTCACCTGAATCAAGGGTCATCTTTCACCAAACAATTTCTAAGATTAATTTTACCTCCTTGCCCTACCAAAATGTATTTGTAAGGTTTTAAAGATGAAAAAACCCTGATTTTACCCCTTTCCTTTTATCGAAATTCGGTTCCGACTGGCTTGTTGCGACCGGATCATCTAAGACTTCAAAACTAGACACTGAGTTCGCCTAATTCCGAGTCCGAGAGCCACGGAAAGGGTCGCACAATAAAAGTACAAGAAATCGTAGAATAATCATTGTACCTTAGTGAGCTAAAGCCTTAAGGCATTTATCTCATTAAGGAAATTAAGGTATTCACACCTTAAGGCTAGATTACCAACCCTTGGATGAGCATCTTCTCTAGTGCACCCTTGCTGCTCACACTTAGATCTAAGAGCTGGATTTCACATCCCTAAGGTCCCACTCATGACCCTTTAAATAGCACATTGATTCCCCACCCTTGATTGTTGCAACTAACCTACACCTATCAAATGACATATAAGCCTACCCCCCTTTGTCCACCTAACCAATGCATGTAAACTAACCCTCTCTCATCCTCACCCTCCATCTGGTTAATCCAAACCAATCCTAGCCCTTCATCTACCCATGCCACTTGTCCATGGCCTTAGCACAAGTGTCACCCATGCACCTCATGCTAAATGTGAGCCCTCCACCTCACTTTGGTAAACTCATCTCCACCCTCTACCTAGCAACCCTTAGGATCAATCCCAACCATCCATGAATCATAATAGCAACTACAAATAGCTCCAATTTCGTGATACCTATGGTGGGCTACCAAAAACCCTAATTCTAAGAGGAAAAGAGGAAGAAGAAGGTGAATTTACAAAGCTTGCATCAACCCTAGGCAAGGTAAGCCTAAACCTTAATCCAATTCATTCCCTCTTGTTTAATACATGTCAAATAGTATGTTGTTATGCTATTATTTTTATGCTAGGACTATGTTCTAATTTAGGTTACATAGTAAAGGCTATTAAGCCTCTACTTGCTTCTATTTTTTACCTATTATCATGTTGAATTTATTGCAATTTTTGTAGAAGTCTAATTGAGCCCAAATTTGACTATGTTAGGCTAGACATATATATGATATTGTATATTTAATTTCATGAATTTGTAATCTGTGGAAGGCCCCGGGATGGCCCCCCAAAGAGACTCCTAAAAATGTATCTTTTAAGACCTAGTCTTAGAGAATATTTGTTGATTTTAATTTTAATTTTCTATGCATGACTTGAAGCTCAATTTTTATATGATGCTCATATATACCTCCTCTGTTAGGATATTTAATTTCATGATTTTTACAAAACCTTAAGGGCTCTAAAATTAGGAAATTCAGTTGCTGGATTTTCTGCCAATAACTAACGCCCTATTTTTAAGTCAATTAAAAAATGGGCATTGAACGAATGGGAGTTAGGACAAGAATCTAGTGTTGGGATCTAGGATCCACCCCAGGGAGCCTTGATTCTTCTCTAGTCCTGTCCCATGGAAAAATAAACCTCTAGAGTTCATTCATGTGCAAATGCAACTCTGTGGGCCCTCATTTCTGTCTCATTTTTTTATTTAATTTGTCTAAGTGTGAGTCCACCCTAGGGTTAGTATAAAGACTCAGAAGAAACCATACCCCTCTGGGCCCCACTTTGGTGTCCCAAAAATCTAAGTTGGTTGCTGGTTTAGCACTCAACGCCTGAATGTCCCTTGAATTAAAATTCAGGGATTAAACAATCGGGCACCAGACTAGAAAACGGGCATTAGGCCTGTAACAGGTGATTATGTGGCCCACTTTGGGAGATCATATCTCCACGTGGCCTATCCCTAGGACCCCTAGAGTTGCACAGTGTGCCCCTAGAAGGCTTCCCTTATCCCAAACCTTGGGCCCCACATTGTTTGGACCCACCAAACCAACCCAAAAGACTGTACAAAGAAGTTGGGCTGATTAGCTTTTCCAACGCCCGATTATCACCTTGCATTAAATGAGGTAAAATACAGGCGTTAGCCTATAAGACAGAAAAAATGATTTTTTCCTTTTTTTCCCCCCTTCCATTAGGGTTAATACCTGACCCTAAGGAACCAACCAGTGAGCCAATTAGAGGGGTCTACCATCCCTCTAAAGACCTAGCCCATGAGGGGTCTCTTGAAATTAGAATAGGACAAAATAAATGACAGTTTCTTGATTGTTCATAATTCAAAGCCGTATTATCACCCTGAATTAAATTCAGGTGTTGGACAAACAGGCGTTAAGAGTAAAAAATGGGCGTTAAGTCTGAGAAAAATCCAGTAAGCCTTCAATTTAACTTAACATAGCATGGACATAAACATGAGATTAAAACTTATATGAAGGGGAGAAGCCGCCTTAAAAAGGCAAGTATTTAGGGTGCCTAACACCTTCCCCAAGTGCAACCAAACAACTTACCCTGCATCTCAAGAACTCAGACTAGTATTAGGAGTTAAACCCCTACACCTTTGGGTCTAGAGTTCCCTTCTTCCCCCGAAGACAAGAACCGATGTCTAACTCCATCGGCTAACCCCGAGTTGGTGGCGACTCCCAAAAAAGCCTAATCCCTACATAAAAGGGTTGACAACCTCTCACGTGCCAACATCACATGTCGAAGAAGTGGGCCCAGAAGCCATGGGCAGGAAGAGGGCATCCGAACCCCCCTTCCCGAACGTCAATGTTCACACTACCAGAAATCATGTACTAAGGGGTATCATCTGAAATGGGGTGAAAAATATGGGTAAGCTATAAAGCTCATGAGAGAACGTTCATAATGTCTCATGGAGTAAATCGAATTCTCATGAGTATGACTCAATAGGAAATCAGAACATGCATAATAGATATGCATCACACTAACTATAATGATAATCAGATTTCAATAAGGGTTTCAGAAGTACGAAAATCAAATCAAGCATAAGTCCATAACTAATATGGTAATGTGTAGCTCATAAGGAAAGTGCAACATGCAATGCATATGTTTACTATAAAATACTTATACATAAGTAGGCCTTAAGACCTTTTAAGTAAACTACCTTAGCTAATAGATATCAAAACTAGATGCATACCTATGGAAGCCTAATGCAACTCTTAAACTCACATAACCATGAAGGATTTCTAAGAAAATACACCTTTGATCAAATCAAAAAATTATCCCACATAGGGCCCTAGACAAATATGAATCATATAACCCATGTAGTGTCTCTAGTAGAATTGAAATCTTAAAACCCATGTAGGGTCTTTGACAAAGTTGAAATCATATAACCTATATAGGGTTTCTAACAAAATTGAAATCATACATAATGGTAGACAATTAGTGTCGTCTTTACCTATTAATGTGACCTGGTGATTGGGTACCTGATAGGGTTATAAGACCAATAAAACTTGTAAAATCCCCTATGGCATCAAGGGTTGATGGGAAACTATTATCATCTTTGTCTATTAATGAATCTCGGTGATTAGGTATAAAACAAAATCCTTGGATTTGGAATGAAGCTTCGAAATCCATGCATATATTGAGTAGTATATAGCTACATAAGGATACAATACAAGAGATGTCCATGTAATAAAAACACATATGTGAGACCATGAAAAACCTATGCTTAAAACCAAATAGAAAGTAATAGCTCATACTCACACCGAAACAAAGTATTTGGAATTCATCTTCTAACTTTTCAAAACCAACAATAGGATAAGAGTCCCAAACAAGGCATGCAAATGCAATGATGCTAATATGAAGCTCATTGGATTAAATCTAAGTAGTATAATCAAGTGAGAAGCATAATAATAGCATCATTGATCAATTAACATATAAAATAGAATAAACAACAAAGTTTGGAGTCAATTAAATAAAATAGAGACTACCAACTAATAATGATGATATGAATAGAAATCTCAAATATAAAAAAATCAAGGTAAACATCAAGCATATGAAATAGAAATCATTTTCCCTTTTGAATTCCATAAGGATCCAACCTCCTTACATTTAATCATAGAGAGAAATTTAGGATTTCATTGAATTTATGATGGTAGCAAAATAGAATGATTAAATCTTAATTAAAATATATTCAAATCGGAGTAGATTTAATCATGCACACATAGAATCTAGAATTTTATGTAAGTAAGACTTCTACTAAGGAATAATGGAGGAAATCACTCTGAAATAAGTGAAATAACCAAACTCATATAGATTTAGGAAGAAGTGAAAAACTATCATCTGACCTAAAATGACAATCAAACATTGAATACAGTGCAGAGAACAAAAAGGGTAGAACAATCAACTTGAAAACTCACTAATCTTCCATGGATTTAGTGTTTGGATAAAGGAAACTTATCAAACTTTAAAAATAATGCAAACAAAATGAAGAGAAACTGAAATTTCATCCAAATTAAAGATCTCAAATGAATAAAGGATAAGAACTTAAAGCAGTAACACATCAAGAACGAAAACTCACAAAAATCTCATAGATTTAGTAAATCAAGTGATGTAAATTTGTCAAACTTAAATAAATTAGCAATTAAGTGATAGAGAAATCAAAGTACCAACCAAAATGGAGATTAACCAAGAAGAAAACAGTAGGAGAACAAAGGAATAGTACATTATGCATATAAACTCATTCAAAATCTCATAAACCTAGAAATCAAGTGATGAAAATTTGCCAATATTCATAGATGTAACAATCAAGTGATAGAAAAATCAAAATACAAATCAAATTGAAGAATAACCATAAAGAAAATGGTAGGAGAACAAAGGAGTAGGACATCATGAATGAACACTCAATATTCTTAGCATTCTTCCTTGCTTAAGCTTCAAAGTCTCTCACAATCTCCTTCCTTTTACCTCTATCATCTGTAAAATGATATAGAACTAGTGTAGGTTAGATAAAACATGAAGATCTAGGAAGAAAACAAGCTATTCTAGCAGATTTTCAGAGTGGGGAGTGAAATTTATCCAATTGGGGAAGAATCTCCCTTTCTTAGCTCAAGAACTTCCCTAATTTTTCAAACGCTTTCCTTCTTGGTTCTAATGTGGCTAAATGACCTAAATAAGTTCTAAAAAGGTTTATAAATAGTCTAAATTAAGATTTCACATGTGTGGGGGTTAAATAAGAGAAAGCCACATCATTGTTTTTGTAATTTTCTAATTTTTTGGGTCACAACCCATGTCGTAACCCATGTGTAATCGATTATGCCTGTAACTGATTACAATATTTATAACTGATTACAAGCTCCACAAAAATTCTTGAGGATTGTGTCCCATGAGCATAACCAGCCGTGATCCATGCAAGACCCATCATGACCGTGTCTTCTGAATTTTTAACACAGACACATTGTAGGAAAACTACTGTAACTTTCTCTACAAAACTGTGAATTATGAATCGTTTAAGGTGTTGGAACGTAGACTCAAAGACCTTTCCAATGGTGTATGGTTTGCACTCTAATTATCTTGATATTGGTATAGATGTGTCCAAGAAGTTACCCTAATTATGCTCTTAGGGACAACTCTCAAATTCGACAAATTCATGATCGAGCTTGGGTTCTAGACTTCGTTCTTAAACCACTCTATGGTCTATCTAAAACTTGTGAAATAACAATTTTATCCTTACATGTGTTAAATTATAGTTTACCGTTTAAGTGCAATGTGGTGTGTTACAAAAGGTGTCTTAAGAAATCAAGGGGGTTAAAGGAGAGTGTTCTAATTAATATACTAGCAATGAACTCATGCAAATTTGCACAAGAAATGATTGTAACTAATAAATTTGAATTGAAAAAAAGTTAACTAATAAAATTAAAATAAATATAATTTAGAAAGTCAAGCCTAAGCCTTAGTATGACTCTTAATCTGTAGAAGGTGTATTGCTATCAATGAGTTGAGCTAGCTACGCTCATCATGAGCTGAGCTAGCTATGCTCATCATGAGCTGAGTCTGAGCCTTGTTTTAAGTTCATAGAGCTAAGCCCAAGCCTTGATTTAAGCTCGTTTTCTAAATGAGCCTAACCCGAGCTTCACTAAGCTCAACTTAGTAAGAGTTAGGCTCGTTAAAAGCTTGATTTGGTTAAGAATTATATATATATATAATTCTTAAATTGCACTCCATTTTCCTCCTTTCACACCGCCTCTCCTTTTTTGAATGGTGGCAACACCAAAAGATTAGTTTTTGATTTGAAAATGAAACTCAAATCTTATTATAAAAAACTAGATTTTTCAATAGTCAAGTTGTTAATCTAGATCCGTAGAGCACACTAGTAACAAGGAAAGGCATCTTCAACCTATTCTCGTCAATTACATACAAGAGAACGGGAAAATAGTAGTTATCTTGAAACAAGAACTAGAGGAAGAAGAAGGAAAGTGAAATTCTAAGTAGGTAATCCCAGAGGGGGTGAATAGGATATTATTAAAATTTTAATTCTTTTTTATGTCTTTTAATTTTAATCAAGTTGATTAGTGTCGTTTAATTTTAATTTAACTTAATTATAGTGTTTGGTACTCAATTGCTAATGATTACAATTATGAAAATGTAAGTGACAATTACACAAAGATCACACACCACAACATAAGAATCTATAGTGGTTCGGGTACGCTAGGGTTTACGTCCACTTTCAACTACTCAATTTATTAATAAACAAAATGATTATAAGGAATGAGTAAACTTTAATTTACGTGATTGGTGTCTTTGAAAAACACGGCCATGATTATCTCCGAGCCAAGGTCTTACAATTCATCACATGGTGACTCCGACCATTGACATAAGGGTAATGTACTAAATACCAAAATGGTTTACAATCAACTAGGTACGATAATTTGGTCCAATCAAAGGGACTGATGTCCCAATATATGGTGTAGCTGTTAAGAAATGTATTGTCAATCCCATGGTCAAAACAAATGAATTGTAATGTACTATGTCAAATCCAAGAAAGAGTTCTAAGCTCACAAGGAAGAAGACATTGAAGGACTAAAGGCCTACAGACCAAGACAGTGACAAGTCAAAGAAAGTGAGGAACAAGACCAAGATTCAAAAAGAAGACTTGTTATAAGGATGCCAAAGCCTAATCGATCATAGATCTTGTGATCAATCACGAATGAAATTTCAGGCTTTTTTGAAAACTCCTGAGAGTTGTGATCCCAGAGCCTAATTGATCACACATTCGTGATCAATCACAAAAAAATGTGTGATTGATCATGCCTACAAATCTTAGAAAAATTACATATATTTTTCGAGATTTTAATATGAGAATTCCCAATACTTGTCTATTTGAAAATATTCTAATCCTACGGACTAAGACTAGGCTTAGCTCTCTAAAAGGGTAATAATGCCCTAGGTTAAAAAAGAGACATCTACGCAAAAGAAAAATTATTGTCTGAGAAGTGCAGATAGTTTGAAAGCTGAAAAACCTAGGTTCCTACTATGAGAATGATCTTGTACTGCTAAAAATAAAAATGTGTGATCTCCCTCTAAGCTTCCTACATTAAATATCCAAAGGGGAGTAAATCCGGGTTGTCCGTTGAAAGGAAACCAGCGAATCACAAGGTATTAAAAGCAATCTCTGCTGCATTTCAATCTGTTGAAAAAAAGGCACATCAGCTCAAAGTAAGAGCATCCACATCTGATACAACTTTCAATATCAACCTATATGAGGTAAAATTGTATTTATTATATTGATTATTGTTTTAAATCCCTTCCGCCGAAGACACCGGAAGGAGCATTGTACTCTTTGGAGACATAGAGTGTAGGTAGTGCTTACA
>JAOXJP010059091.1:0-15728 GCA_025762735.1 Platanus orientalis | reverse complement strand
AATATTTTCAATTAGTTGCGCCTGATGTCAATGACTTACATGTCTCCCGATGCAGCGCATATGCTAATAGTAACACCCGAGAAGCTAGAGAAAATGTCAATTGCTTGCATGTAACTCATGGATGGCCTATGTTTTCAAAACAAAGAAAGTCCCTCTATCAGTGAAGAGTCACTTTTGAAAATCGGAATGAATGAATTTATAAAACACCGAAAGAGTCAACTTTCAAACTAGAGACGGTATTTCGAAAGCAAACCTATTTCAAAACCTTGATACAAAGTCAAGGACCAACTCAGCCTAACACCATTTTTCAAACCAAAACTAATCTATATTTAAAAAACCACCCACCCAATATCCATGAGGTACATGCAAGGAAGAAACATGGTGTCTCCCAAGTCAAAATTAGGGCACTTCCTTCTTTGCTATATGTGGCAAAGCCACACATGCTAAAGAGGGGCATCTGTCAACACCCAAATTTTGACTCAGGTCATATGATAGCATAAGGACAACATAACAGTATTTAGGCATCAAGATTCCAAGCACCCATGGCTCAGGATGAGCAAACCTAGACCCAAAGAAGTTAGGCATTCCTAGAGAGGTCTTTACAGATACTTCAGTCACAAATGAACTAGTCAAAGCACCCTATTACAGCCTAAGTGCACTATTTTAGGACAAACACTAATCTCTCCTAAAAGCATCATCAGGATTTTGAGGGTCCACATTTTAGAACTCCATTCATCTCACCAGCAAATTCCCCACCTCTTATAAGCCTTTCTTCAATAAAGCATCATAGGTGAAAAAATTACCATTTTACCCTTTTGCCTTTAAAGGCCCAGAACTCACTATTTGTCATCCAGATCACTGAATTTCTCCTACCTATATAAGCCTTCTTGTCATGAAGCATCATAGGTGAATAATTCTCATTTTCACTCTTTTTAACCCACGGGCAAAAAATTACCATTTTACCCTTTTCACCTTAGTAAATCTACCCCTAGACCCTCAAAGGGTCCCTAAAGCCTCTCCTGTTGTTTGAATAGTGTAATTTTAGATCCTATATATCCTTGAGTCTCCCTTCTCTAAGGAACTCGACACAAAACAGGCATTGCTCGAGAACGGTAACAGCTAATTTCTCAATCTATGACAACCCTGGCCAAGAAATGACCCTTATAGAAGCTCTTAGAGATTCATCTAACATCCGAATCCAGAAAGGTCAGTTGCCATATCTCAGTCCTGGCCTTAGCTTCAAATCTCCAGGTTTGAGAAGAAGATTTTGAAACCTTGAACCTTTGTAAAATCTTAAATCTCCCCCAAGAGGTCAAAATGCTATTTTTCCATATTTTTCTCTTATGGAGCCAGAATATTCTCTAGACCTCCAAATCAAGATCAGTCAGTGCCCATCTCTCTAGAATCGCAAGGCCTTTAAAAACTATTTAAAGAGCAAGAACTTTTGCAAAACTTATCTGCCAAGATTCCCTCAAATACTCTAAAAAGTGCAACAAATCAAGTCTAAAATTCAGGTGCTCAACCGATTCTCGGGAGTTCATTTGAAATTAGAAATTTAGTTAGTCAGTGGCTATCCCACTATAAATTCAGAACCTTAGGACTATTGGATTTACACTAATTTACAAAAAATTCATGGCTCAGGCAATCATTTATGCCCAAACCTAGAAAAAAAGCATTTCATCTGTATTTGGCCCATAGAATGCTCTTAAAGGTTCTCTCAGACTCGGAATGCGGTAAGGTCAGATCCATTTTTTCATTTTCATCCCTATCATCAAAAAGAATTTCACAAACTCCTGGTTTAGAGAATGTCCTGCAAACTAATTCCACCCAGCTTCAGGTAGCTATAGAAACCCAATTTCTCCAAGTGACCCTACTTCCAAAAACCCTCGGCAACTGCTTGGGAACTTGACAGCCAATTTATAATTTTTGTAACTTAAGGAATCTTCAAGCTTCAAATCCCCTAGATATGGCCCATGGCAGTATTTTACAGAAAAAATAGCAGCATTCCTTATCCAAATATTGTCAAATTACGCGAAAAATGGTTTTTGACCTAGTTTCCTGCTTAAGCACTGTAATCCAGCAAAGTCCAAGGCTGTGACTCACCTGGTCCTGGGGTCATCTATCCCTGGGTATTTCTTGAATCAATTTTACCATCTTTCCCGTTCACAATGTAAATGAGACCTTTTCAGGTCTAAAAACCCAGATTTCACCCCTTCTCTTTTTATAATTTGGTTCTAATTGGACCAGCATGACCGAAGCATCTGTGACCTTTGAAAATGACATTGACTGGGCCAACTTCTGAGCTTGAGATCTTGTAAGGAGTGATGACAGAGAGAGGGTTTAAAAAATCAAAAGTAATCATTATTTAATAAATGACCTAAAGCTAAAGATATTTAGCATTACATGCATTCACACCTTAAGGCCATTTTTGATAACCCTTGGATTAACATCTTCCCATTTGATCTTCCACTCTCCTCCTCTGGATCTGTACCTTGGATTTCAAATCCCTAGAGAATATATCTGAATATATCTCAACCTTCCACCTCATTTTAGCTGGGCCCATCTCAGCCCTCCACCCCATTTCTACCTAAACACATCTAAGCCCTCCACCTCATTTAGGATAGACATCATCCTAGCCCTCCTTCACCTAGAAAACCCCAAGAGCAATCCCCACTCTCTATTGTACCAATTTGGGGCTATAAATAGCCCTAAATTCATGCAACACTTGGTTAGCAAGACAAACCCTAAAATTCTAACGCAAAGGAATAAGAAGAATAAGGAAAAGAGGAAGAAATTCACAACCCTAGGCCACTTTGGACCCAAGGTAAACCTAAACCTAAGCTCAATTCACCCCTTCATCATATGTTAAATTAGCATGTTGTTATGCTGTCCAATTCATGCTAGAGCACTACTCTAACTCGGGTTACACAGTAGAACAACCTCTACTTGCCTTCATTTTTAACCTATTTCCATGTTAATTTTCTTGTGATATTTGTAGAGGGATGATTGAACCCAAATTTGACTATGTTAGACTAGACATATGTGTTATATACTAGATTTAATTTCATGATTTAAGGAGTTGTGGAAGGCCTCGAGACGGCCCTCCAAATAGACCCCTAAAATTGGGTCTTTTGAGACCTAGTTTAATAAATATTTGATGATTTTAGTTTAAATCTTCCATGCATAATCTAAAGTAAAAAATTTTATTTGATGTTCATATATATGTTTCCTAATAGCATGCTTAATTTTACAATTTTTTAAAACCCTAAGGGTTCCAAAATCGAGAAATCAATCTACTGAATTTTCTCCTGGCAACTAATGCCTGATTTTTAGTGAATTAAAAATTAGGCCTTGAACAAACAGATGTCAGACCCACCCTAAGGAGCCCCGATTCTTTTCTAGCCCTATCCCATGGTAGACTTAGCCTCTGGAATTCAATCTTGTGCACACGCACCTCTGTGGGCCCTCATTTCTGTCCCAATGCCTGAATTTAATTTCAAGCATTGGATGAAAATTCAGGCGTTGGAGTGAATTTCAGACGTTAAGCCTGGACTTAAAAATCATGTCTTTTAAAATTTAGGTAAGTGTAAGTCCACCTTAGGGTTAGTGCATGGACCCATGAGAGATCCTACCCCTTTAGGCCCCACTTTGGTGGCCCAAAAAACTAAGTGGGCTGCTAGTTTAATACCTAACACCTGAATTTCCCCAAAATTAAAATTCAGGTGTTGAACATTCAGGCGTCAGACCAAAAAATAGGCATTAGGCCTATAATAGATGATCATGTGGCCTACTTTGGAAGATCATATCTCCATGTGGCTTACATCTAGGACCCCTAGGGTTGCACTGTGCAACCCTAGGAAACTTCCCTCAACCTAAACCATGGGTACCACAGTGTTGGGACACACCAAAACATCCCAAAAGATTACACAAAGGTGTTGATCTGATTTGTTTCCCCAACGCCTGATTTTCACCCTGAATTAAAATTCAAACATTGGAAAATTAAGCGTTGAGATAAAAACAGGCATTAAGCTTGTAAGACAAAAAAAAATAATTTATTTCCCTTTCTCTCCCTTCCACTAGGGTTAATACCTAACCCTAAGGAATCAACCAGTGAACCATTTAGAGTGGCCCATCATCCCTCTAAAGACCTAACCCATGAGGGGTCTCCTGCAATTAGAATAGGACAAAATAAAAAATAATTTCTTGACTGTTCATAAGCCAATGCCTCATTTTCATCCTAAATTAAATTCAGGCATTGAGAAAACAGGTGTTGAGAGTAAAATCAAGTGTTAAGTCTGAGAAAAAATCTAGCAAGCTTCCAATTCAACATTAACAAAGCATGGGCATTGATATTGACTAAGACTTGTATGATTGGGAGAAGCCACCCTAAAATGGTGGGTATTTGGGGTGCCTAACACCTTCTCTAAGTGCAACCAAACAACTTACCCTAAATCTCAGGAACACAGACTAGTGTCAGGAGTTAAACCCTAGACCTTCAGGTTTAGACTTCTCCTCTTCCCCGAAGAGGAGAACCAATGTCCAACTCCGTCAATTAAACCTTGAGTTGGTGCTGACTCCAAAACAAAAGCCCGAATCCCTCTCTCTTATGAAAAGAAAGAAATGGGAATTGGCGACCAGGGAGCTGAAGTGGGCACCCCACATTAACAAAATTAGTTTTAGTTCACTTTTAACTTTCTTGGTAATATACATGGCTTTAAAAGTAAAGGGATAAGTAATCACATAAACAATCCATAACATAAGATTTATAGTGGTTTGGCACAAAAGTCTACATCCACTCTTCTAAAGCTCATTACTGAGTTTAGGTAATTTTTATTAGGATTGACCAATACAATCTAGGTTAGAAACATACCAAAACTTAACTACTTGCACTTAGTAAGCTAAGCAATACATTCGGTGTCTCCGACAAGTATGGTTAAGCTTATGGTGTCTCTGGTGGAAGCAAAGCAAGATGAATACGAATATAAATGCAAATGAATGTAAAGAGAAATAAAATATTACCACTAGATGGTTGATGTTGCTATTCTTAGCAAGTGGGAGTGCTCTTTGTTGAGCTAGTATGCCTTAATACACCCATAATGCTTCAAGCCTTAGCGCTAGTACTCCTTAAGCATAGCTAAGCAAGGGTTTCCTCTTGGGAAAATCCACTAGTAGCTCTCCTCAATGATAGTAAGTTGGTGTTGTAGAGGAGAAGATGAGAGAGTGATATTTGGAGAGGTTATTAGCTTGGAAAGCTTAAAACAGTGAGAGAAAGTGAGATTTCTCAAGGGAGGAAACTTACATAGGCAAAAAATCTTACACTCTTTAGAATGCTTGAAATGTTGCCCTAAAGAGGAAATATTTTCTCTTATAAGGGATGTGGAGCACCCCAAGTCCTTGGATTGGAATCTTTAAAAATAGGAAACTCTTATGAGCCTTTGATTTGTGAAAGCAGGGTTCAAATTTTGAAGCAAATCACATGGGGAGAATAAAATAAACATTGTGACAAAATTACCCCTGTGATCAATCACCAATCTCTTGATCGATCACAAATCAGGCTCTTAGTCTTAGGATCTGAGGTCCATCTGATGATCGATCATGAGATCCGTGATTGGTCATGGGATCTAGGGCCTGTGCATGATCTTTCTTATGATTGATCACTTTAGACAGGGCCAAGTGTTTGGGTCTTTCAGACGAGACCAGATTTTGGTCGTGATCTATCATGGCCTCGATCTTTGCACTTTTCTAGCTTTGGACATGGACTGTGTTTTAGCTAGTTTTATTGATATCTGTTAATCCCATGGGCATATGGGTAGTGCTAGGAGTTTTGTAAGTGTTCTACGTGAGCTCACAAGTTCATATCATGAAGCTAAGAAGGACCAAAGGCCAAGGAAGAGCACTAGGAAGAGGCACACCAAGGAAGGTATATATCATGCATGAACATCATTTTGTGTCTAAAAACAATCCTAGACATGGTTTAGGGTCCCTAAGAATACCCAAACTTAAATGGCCAAGGACAACCTAAAGAAATCAGCCCAAACATAAATTTTAAAAAATTTCATTCGAAACCGATTGCGAAACTCACAATCGATTTTGGTACAAATTTTCATCTCAATAAATGACACCTGATGCCAAAACCCATAGGCCCAAATTGGTTTCTCTAAGATATTTAGGAAAAATTCCCAAAACCCAAACAGATTATGAAACCCTAAATTGATTTGGGGCCCGATAGGCACTCGAAATCGATTGCGAGTTTCATAATTGGTTTTGAGGGCAATTTTAGGAAAAAAATTTCACAAAATTTTAGGAGAGATTTTTGAAATTTGAACCCTGTTTTGGTTCATCTAAAGACCCAAAATGCCTCTCTATTTTTCATATACCTATCCTAAGGCCATGGACGCTCCTCCCTACTATAAAAAGGACTTTCCCCTTTAGGGTAAGAATTCTCCAACACTCCAAGTTAGTTTTTGAGAGAGCTAAGAGGCATACTATTTTGAAAGACCTCTTCACTATGCAAAACCTCCATTGCCTACAGACTATTGAGCTTTAGTAGCTAGCATTCTACACTTCTCTCCGTCATTCTTTCTCTCCTATTGAGCATCACTTCCACTATTGAGGAAATGTTGTAATGAGAACTATCCCAAGAGGAACTCAGATTTGGTTAAGCTCAAGGAGCACTAAAGCTAAGTACTTGGAGCTTGTGGGTAGCTAATACATATTAGCTTAACAAGGAGCATCCCACATATTAAGAAACTTGCAACATCAACCATATTGTGGTAATACTTTCTTGACTTTGCATTCATATTCATTATTGTTATTGCCTTGCTTCCGCTGGAGACACCAGAAGCTAGACTACCTACATCGGAGACACCGGAAGTAGTCTGCACTCACTGGAGACACCGAGTGTTGTTGTTTATCTTGCCATTGAGGAAGTTGTTGGGTTTATATATTGACCTAGGTTGTAATAGTACCTAAATGAAATATACCTAAGCTCGGTAGTGATCTTTAGAAGAGTGGATGTAGGCCAGAGTGCCGAACCACTATAAATCTTGTGTTGTGTGGTTGCTTGTCTCTCCATTGTTATGCTCTATACTACTCTTATTCAGCATATGTTTGACATTATTCTTGATTAATTACATTGAAGCACACACTCATTTATGTGAATAAATTGAAAAATGAATTAATAACAACCACAAGGTAAATTAAAAATGGGCAAATTAATTAAAAATTCTTATTCACCCCCCTTTAGGATTACCTTTGTGACATTTCAATTGGTATTAGAGTATAGGTTACTCACATAAGGCTTAACATCCCGATTAAGATACTAAGTAAAAATCGTAGATGGCTAGAGAAGATAATGGTATGTCCATTAGCATTCTATTTTTCAATGGAACGGATTATGGTTATTGGAAATCTTGGATGGAGATATTTCCAAATGCTTATGACTCTAAGGTATAAAGTAAGATTGTTGATGGCTATACACAGCCCGACAAACCTAGGAGTGAGTAGACTCCCACTGAGTTGGATACTAACATGTTCAACTTTAGGGCATTGAATGCCATAGCTAGTGATCTAGCCCCAGATGAGTTTAGGAGGATAGCTCATCTTAAGATGGCAAAGGAAGCATGGAAGCTTCTCTCGGTTACCCATGAGGGTACAAGTGCCGTGAAGATGTCTAATCTTGAAATGTATATTGCACAACTTGAAGCATTAAGGATGTAGGAAGATGAAGAGATCTCCCAATTCATTGGCAAGTTATAAAACTTGGTGAATATCATGAGAAGTTTAGGTGAGGACATTCCCAAATCCAAAGTAGTTAGGAAATTACTTATGTGCCTACCCAAAAGGTTTATACCTAAGGTCACCTCTAGATAGGAGAGAAAAGACCTAGAAGTCATGAAGTTAGAGGAGTTGATTGTCTCACTTCAAACAATTGAGGTAACCATTAAGGAACCTACCAAGAAAAAGGTCATTGCCCTTAAGGTAGAAGAGCCTTCTAAATTAAATGAAGATTCGGATGATGACTAGGCCCTTGTTGCTAAAAGGTTCAAGAAGTTCTTTAGGAGATGTACCAAGGATTACTCTAAAAATATGCAATTGAGAAAGTCTTATCCCAGATACAAAAAGAAAAATGATTTCTCTAAAGAACCACCCACTTGCTATGAATGCAAAGGTAGAGACATAATGTCAAAGATTGTGGCAATAAAAAAAATATAAGTCAAAGGGTAAGGCTATGGTGGTCACATGAGATGATGATTCCAAGACTTCTAAACATGAATTCCAAAGTAGTGAAGAAGCTCCCTCACAAGAGATCAAAGCTTTTACTTTTATGGCCTTTGGAACAGCTATGAGTTCACTATTGGAGACTAGTGACTCAAGTGAAGATGAGAGAAAGTATGAAGAAGAGGATGAGACTTATGATGAACAAGAGGCATTTGATGATCTCTTTGTATAAAGTGTTGAGTTAGAAAAGAAAAACAAACAACTTAAGAGAAAATCATTGAGTTGACTAAAAATTCAAAATCCCTCAAAGACACTATCTCCACTCTTAAATAAAAATCCTCTTCAAAAAGTGAAAAAGAGAATTACCTTTTCAAAGAAAACTACCTGCTTTTATGTGAAAAGGAAGAGATGAACCTAAAAATAGTAGACCTAGAGAAGAAGCTCAATGACTCTAGGATATTTCTAGGCATAGAACAAATCAATAGGACGCGAGAGAAGGGAAGACTTCTTGAGGACAATAAAAAATTATCTAACAAAGTTCTTGAACTAGAGGAGAAACTCAAAACTTTGGAAGAGTAAAATGATGAGTCAAACAGTGATTTTTCACTCATCCAAGAGTTGGAGGACTAAGTTAAGACACTAAATGAGAGGAATAATGCTCTCAACTTGACTTGTGCTCAACTCATAAGGAAGTCCCTTGATTACCTCAAGCAAATCAGAGAGTTTAAAGAAGATAAGAGGAAGAACATCTCAATGCTTGCACAAGAAAATGGAAAGTTTAAGAGGATGCTCAAAATGATCAAAGAATATGTGGATATAACCAGACTTGGTTATTCCGAGGCCATAGCCTTCACCTCAACTCAAAAGCTTAAGAGTAGCTTTGTTAAAGCCAAAGGATTTACTTAACCACCTCCATAACCCTCTCATAAGGGAAAAGAAAAGGTGGAGCCTCCTTGACCTACTAAAAGGTCAAACAAGGTTGAAAATAATAAATCTACCTCACTCAAAGGTAAAATACCTTTGAGACAAGCTAAATATTGGGAAAAGTTTATGCAACCCCAATCAAGATCCTATACAGAAGTGGTTGGGAGTAAACCCGTACCAACCAAGCACCTTCTTCTAGAGGAGCTCAAGGAATGAACAAACCATATTCTTGTGCCAAATAGTTACGGAATAAATATCAATCAAAAATAACTTCCACCTATGGAGGAGCTCAAGTGAAAGCCTCCACTTCTAGGAAGACTAGAGTGCAATTTAGTCAAAATGGGAATCCTAGAAGAGGTCCTCAAATCTTCTACAATGAACCATCTAGAAGAAGAACAATACAATCCCATACACCAAGAAGACCCACATTCTATTGCTACTATTATGGCTTAGAAAGGCATATCAAGATGGATTGTTGAAAGAGAATCAATGACATCAATTCCTAAAGAATGCAAGCAAAGAAAACACCAAATGAGAAGAATATCAAGAAAAGAAACTATTTTCAAAACATTGAAAATAAAAACCTTCAAAGGAAGAAAGATTTAGCCCAATAAAGTGTCAAACGACAAGTTTCTTGACCTCCCAAGGTTAAGAGAGTTTGAGTTATAAAGGATGATCTAAAGTGCTTGATCATCCACACTACACTAACAGCCAGAAGCTAATCACGGTGGTACCTTGATAGCGGGTGTTCTAGGCACATGTCTGGTGAGAGAGAGCTCTTTACCAAGCTAGAGGAAGCACAAGGTAGATATGTTACTTTTGATGATGAAAACACCGCCAAAATCCTTAGGGTAGGAACCATTGTAGCCCCCAACATTCCTCAACTCACCGAAGCTCTCTATGTGCAAGGCCTTAAGCACAATTTGATTAGTATTAGTCAAATATACAATAAAGGCTACAAAGTGTAATTTGGTAAAGATGGATGTGTGATCAAGGATCATGGAGAATACAACATCCTAGACGAAGGAGTAAGGACAAGTGACAATTGCTATGCCATTGATCCTCATTCCCAACAAAATGACACTTGTCTTTTAACCTAAAAGGATGAGACCAATCTTTGGCATCAAAGATTAGGATATCTCAACTTTAGGGATCTTGCAAAGCTTAGTAAGAAAGAGATAGTCAAGGACCTTCCCAAGCTAAGCAAGGTTGACCACCCAATATATAAGAATTGTCAAATGGGGAAGCGAACTAGAGTCTCACATAAGAAAGTTACATCTGTTAGGACAACTAGACCCCTGGAACTTCTTCACATGGACTTGGTTGGTCTAAGTAGAACCGAAAGTCTAGGTGGGAAGAAGTATTTTATGGTCGTGGTTGACGATTTCTCAAGGTACACTTGGGTATCATTCTTAAGAGAGAAATCCAAAGCCTTCAATGAATTTCTCATAATTTACAAACGGATTCAAGTTGAGAAAGATCTAACTATCAAGAGAATCCAAAGTGACCATGGAAGAGAATTTGAGAATCATAAATTCTCAAGTTGGCGTGAAGAGTTTGGAGTGAAACATGAGTTTTCAGCCTCTAAACTCCCCAACAAAATGGGGTTCCTGAAAGGAAGAATATAACTCTTCTAAACATTGCTACAACAATGCTTTCAAGCAAAAACATAGCCAAGAGGTTTTGGGCTAAGGTAATTAGCACGGCATGCTATGTCTCTAATCGTGTCTACCTTAGACCGGGAACATACAAAACCCTATATAAATTATGGAGTGATAAGAAGCCAACAGTAAAATACTTTAAAGTATTTTGTAGCACTTACCATGTTCTTCGAGATAGAGAACATCTAGGAAAGTTTGATGAGAAGAGCGATGTGGCCATGCTCTTAGGATACTCCACAACTAGTAGAGCCTATCATGTCTACAACATTAGGACTCGCTTAGTGGAAGGGTCAATCAATGTGATGGTAGATGACCTGGAAGCAACATATGAGCAAGGGAAAGTGATAGTAGTGTTGTCTGACCATGAGAATGAGAGCTCATCTCAAGTGGAGATTAAGAAATCTCAAGAAGATCACGAGGAGCACTCTTCTCAATCAGGTTTGGAGGAAGGAGTTAAAAAAATTCAACTTCAACCCAAGGACAAAAGGCTCACCAAAGGATTATCACGAGAAGACATCATTGGTGATCCTACATTGGAGTGAAGACAAGGAGACAAATAGAAAATATTCTTATTCACCTATGTTTCACGTCCAAAATAGAGCTAAAGTGAGTTAAAGAGGTTCTAAATGATCTAGATTAGATCCTAGCCATGCAAGAGGAACTAAATCAATTCCAAAAGAATGATGTATGGTTTTTCACAGAAAGGCCTAGTGACAAGAATGTCATTGGTACCAAATGGATCTTCAAAAAAATAAACACGATGAACATGGTATAGTGACTAGGAATAAGGCCAGGCTAGTTGCAAAGGGGTATGCCCAGATATAAGGCATTGATTTTGAAGAGACATTCGCCTCTGTTGCAAAGTTGGAATCCATTAGGATCCTCTTGTCTGTAGCATGCATTTGAAATTCAAGCTATATCAAATGGATGTCAAGAGTGCATTCCTAAATAGAATTCTCCAAGAGGAAGTATATGTTGAGCAACCTGAGGGATTTGTGGACCCTCATCTGCCAAACTACGTATACCGGCTCAAGAAAGCTTTGTATGGTCTCAAACAAGCTCTAAGAGCTTGGTATGAAAGACTTACAAAGTTTCTTATTGATCACCATTTTGATCGAGAAAGTGTTGATAAAACACTCTTCATCAAGAAACAAAATGGTCATATACTCATTGCTCAAATCTATATAGATGACATTATTTTTGGGTCTGAGGAAATGTCCTATGGTTTTACCAAAACAATGAAATCAGAATTTGAGATGAGTATGGAAGGAGAACTAAAGTTCTTCCTAGGTTTACAAATGATGACACATTTCTGAGCCAAACCAAGTTTGCAAGAGACATTGTTTTCAAGTTTGGATTACGAGAATCCAAATCAGCTAACACACCCATTAACACAAGTGATAATATCACTAAAGACTCGAGGGAGCTGAGGTTGATTCCACCTATTACAGAAGCATCATTAAGAGTTTGCTCTATTCGACTGCGAGTATACTAGACATTACTTTCAATGTAGGTGCATGTGCAATATATCAAGCTGCTCCCAAAGAATCACATCGTAAGGCAGTTAAAAGGATTATCTGGTATGTCCACAGGACTACGGAGTTTGGGTTATGGTACCCATTTGACACCATATCTGAGATAGTTGGGTACTCAGATGCTGATTGGGCTAGCGGTGTGGAGGATCGCAAGAGCACGAGTGGAAGTTGCTTTTACATAGGCAACAGTCTTGTCTCTTGGTATAGCAGGAAACAAAACTCCATCTCTTTATCAAGTGCCGAGGCTGAATACATTGTAATTGGCAAAGGATGCACCCAACTCTTGTCGATAAAGAAAATGCTTCGAGATTATGAGTTGGAATAAGGCACCATGAGTCTATTTGTTGACAACAAAAGTGTCATTGACAGTTTTAAGAATCTTGTCCAACATTCTAGGACAAAACATATTGATATAAGACACCATTTCATTCGACAATTGGTGGAAGAAAATGTTATATCCTTGGATTATGTCAAGACTGAAGATTAATTAGCAGCCATTCTAACCAAACCCCTTGATTCCAAGTGGTTTGAGTATCTTCGGAGTGCTACAGGTTTATGCACCATTTAGGGGAATCTCGTGTGATTCTCCTAAGGTCGTGATGCATTGTGGAGAGGGTCATGGAGCTAGGCAAGCTTGGGATGGTATGTGGTTATGAGTGGAGGGGTTCCACTTCAGAAAAAAAAAGAAAAAGCAAAAATTCCACATACCAAATCAATTGCAGGTTTTGCAATCGATTTCACCCTAAATTGATTGTGAAACTCGCAATCGATTTGGAGGGTATTTTTGTCTAGTAAATTGAATGCAATTTTAAAAGAGAAAACATGTTCATTTTATATCATTTTCATGCCTAACGACTTTTTGTTTTCTCCAGAGCCTACATTTTCTTCATTTTTGAGTTCATCATCAGAAATCTTGCCTTCTAGCAATGCGATCATGCCTTCACGCACTAAAATGACCGTGTCCAAGGGTGGATCTTCATCTGACCCTCCTCATAACCCCGGGAAGAGACTGGTGACTCAGTCACCTCCATGCAAGAGGTCAAAGAGACCTGCTACCTCATTTTCTCCATGCCACGATGCTGTGAGTCTCGAGAGATTCCAGTGTATCTTCTCGTGACGTTTTATCATCATAGAGAAATTCGTCAATGCCCAGACATTAAGAACAGCTCAACTGATAGAGCGTCTGGAAGGACAAAGGTGGATGCCTTTATCTTAGTATCAAGGTTTATCCAAGAAGAGATAGTTCGCATCTTCTATGCAAACATGTTTAACATCAACAACGAGGAGCTCTCATTTTGGACCGTGGTGTGCAATACCCCGGTTAAGGTTATCCCCATCACACTATCCAAGATTTTTGGGTACCTCATCTTCCCACTCCATTGGCATATCCCATTCACCGCCTCACCTTGAAGCAAAAAGGCCTAATGGTTTAGAACCTATGTGGGAAGTTTGTGACCTGGCCTGATCGTCTACCGCACAAGTAGTGTTGGCCTGTTGTTGAAGTCCTCCACCACAAATTTACCTACAACATAATCCCTACCACCAATAGGAGTGTGTTGACAGACGAGACCAACTATCTCATTGACAAGATCCTTAATAACCAGTAGATTGACCTACCAGCCATCCTGTGCCACACCATGATCAGGAAGTATGAGGCAACACACTCAACTGGGAGCCTTTCTTATCCCACTATCATCACCCAGCTTCTTCAGGTAGCAAAGGTACCCTTCAAAGTGGTACCTCAGGGTCGTAAAGCTAGTAAGGCTGTAGGGAATGGGACCTTATAGAAGATGGGCCTACTTGACACTGCTTCAAGCCTCATAGTTGGACCCTCACGTGCCTGCAATGCCATGGCCCGTACTTCCATGATGACTATCCTACATACTCTGGTCAGGAAGGTCTCCAAAGTTCTGAAGAACCATAAGACTTTGGCTTCTAACTAGAAGCAACTTACAGGGTGCTACAATGCTAACCATATAGAGCATCCCATCCACTTGGGATCCGTGAGTTGCTCTAACTCTGGACCCTAGGTCGGGACCGGGTTCGAGGTGTAGTCTCCACAGCTGTGAGCAAATCCTTAGTCTGAGGATGAGGTCCCCATTGCACTAGGTGCTGGGGTGGTTAAAGAGGAGGAAGCCCAGGCTGTTGGAGCTACTGATGGTGATGAGGATGATGAGGAAGATGATGACTACTACTATGACAATGATTATGAGGATGAGGAGGATCAGCCATTGGAGGGAGCTGAGAGAGTCCCTACTGTTGAGAGTAGTGATTTTGAGTGATCTTAGTGTCATTTTTTTTTTCTTTCTCATGATTCTTGATGTATAAATGCTCATGCCTTATAGGGGCTTTCTTGTTAGATGTCTCAATCATATGACTTGTACCTAGGGGATGATTCCCCATTGAACTAATGGATGTAGCCCACTGGGCCCTTGCTTTTCATTGTTATTTATTGTCCATGTTTCTCTATTTTTGGCTTATTCCTTGTTATATATTTAACATTGTTTTTCCTTTTTTATCTCATTATCCATGGTTGTCAATTCTAGCCAAAAAGGGGGAGAGTTATGTTCAAATCCACATATGACTTTGTGGAGATGATGTGAGAGTGAGGGGGGTTCACTCAATTCACATAGGACAATCAAGAGAGGTGCAAGAGTATGAGTCAGACCATGAGCTTGAGTTAGGATTAGTGCCGTGTGTATCACTTTATATCTAGTAAGAGAATACTAACATAGGGGGAGTTAAAACCTTAACAACATCAACCTAGAATTCAAAACAACTCACTTAATGCATATTCTACACATATTCTCCCATGCTTTACATTATTCATATCAATTGTTTATTCATTGGCTATTTGGCATGAGAAAGGTGATTGTTTTGTAGCTGTGATTGCAGGGCTTATTAACTCAAAGCACAAACAACATCAAGTCTATTGAACTGAACTCCTATTATTGTGTATTGATGATTCCATGTATTTGAGTTGTGAAAAATCAATGTAATTTGTATCTTAATGTGTATTTGAGTTTTTCCATGGAATTGACAAGGGGGAGATTGTTAATGTATGTCAATCCCATGGGCATATAGGTAGTACTAGGAGTTTTGTAAGTGTCCTATGTAAGCTCACAAGTTCATATCATGAAGCCAAGAAGGATCAAAGACCAAAGAAGAGCACCGAGAAGAGGCATACCAAGGAAGGTATATATCATGCATGCATATCATATTGTGCATCTAAAAAACAATCCTAGACATGGTTTAGGATCCCCAAACTTGAATGCCTAAGTACAAGCTAAAGAAAACAACCCAAACAAAAAGTTCAGAAAAATTCAGTTGAAACCCATTGCTCCAAATCAGTTGTAAAGCTCGCAATCAGTTTCGGTATAAATTTGCA
>JAOXJP010059080.1:0-15728 GCA_025762735.1 Platanus orientalis | reverse complement strand
CAGAAATGTCCATAAAAATTTCAGATTTTTTCTGATATGTCAAGGGGGCATTTTGGTAATTTTCATATTTTTTGACCAAAATTATAGAAATACCCTTTTGGGCCCATTTCTTCTATTTTCACATCTTTTTCTATTCTTTCTCATCCTAACCTCTTTTCTTAAATAATATTCTCTAATTTCTTAGCTTTTTGGGAATTTAAATTCAATTTCTGATTTATTTTGCGTCCACACCTTCATTTTAATTATTTGAGGGCCTTGGAAATATTCTACAACAATTTTTTTTGTTATCTTCCCTTTGTACTGCATTAGCCATAGGCTTCGAAATGAAGGATTTCTAGTTTGGGTTTGGGTATCTTGAAACACATCAGGAAGCTATCTAGGTGCAATCGCAAGCTTTGATAGGGCCCTAGAAACTCTGTAGAGAGTTTCTTGAATGGCTATGGCTCAAGTTAAAGTCAAACAAGTTTTTAAGATACAAAACCTCACGATTATGAAAGGATTCACTCAGACAGTTTTGGTGAATTAGATCAGCAAAAAAACTACTAGGAAATTCAAGATTTCTAAGAACAAAGTCAGAGAAAACAGTAAGGTTCCAAGAAGGCTTTAAATATTTGAATCCCCAAGTATCAAACCACCACAAACACGCTAAGAACTTGAGTAAAGAAAAAGATAGTACATTTGTTGCAGCCTCTCACTACCTCACCAAGGTGACCAAACCCTAGGACTCTCTCCAAGTGAAAACCCAATCTAATGTTTTTAGAAACACAACAGTGAGCCAAGAGGGTTTTGCCTTATAGAGCTAAGGCACTTTCTAAAAACTACATACACTTAGACAAAACACCAACAGTACCCCAAAACAATAAATTAAATGACTCCAATGTCCTATTCTAATTAAAACAAAATTTAATAAACCAAATAACATGAAATAATTGAAACTAAATCCTAATAGAACATAAATAAAACTTCATGTAATGTGACACACGACTCCATCATGAACACCTCTAAGTGGGCCCCACATGGGCTGATATGTGTGGACCCACATTACTCAATCTACTCAAACCATAAGGATGGCATCGTCCTCCTCCTACACTGGTACACTGTAGTGGGCGTATCTCCATCTCTGATATCCTCATCAACTCCCTACATATAAGAAAAATTTGCCTCCGGCAAAATAAAGTTGTGATATCTCTCAAGCATATCTAAATCTAATCTCAGAAGGTCTCCATGCGTCATCCATGTGTTGTCCATCTCGGGCCAATCTTTACACTTGACAAGGTACTTTTGATAGCCACCTTACCTTGTGGAAACTGTATGCTCATCCAAAATATCCTCAATCACTTCTTTTCTTTGAGCTAATGGTGGTGGTGGTGGTGGTGGTATACGCTAAGGAAACTAGGTGAGTGGGGTCTGCAAGTCTGGAAATGGATCACCTACGGGAGAGGTTAGACAATGAAAATGGACAACGTCCTCAACATTGAACGTTGAGTTGATCCCTAAATTTGAGGGTAAGCCAATAACATATGCATTTGGTCTACCCATTTTAACACTTTATAAGGTCAAGAACTACAGGCATAAAAATTTCTTTGCAACTCCAAGCAAGAATCGCTTAAGTCTGAATCGAACCATCATAAAATCTCCCTCCTGAAACTCTAAATAAACACGACGAAAATCAACTAACTATTTATACCTCTCATTGCTCATTGTAATTTTCCTTTTGATTTCATCATGCAAAGAATGTATATGTTGTGCATATGCAGATGTAGACTCATATGGTCTGTGTAGCTAACATAAGTATGAGGTCTATAGGGGCCCTAGGCTTATAACCAATAACAATCTCAAATGGACTCATGCTCGTGGTCTTAATGACTGAATTATTGTATGCAAACTTAGCTACATATAATACAAGATCCCATAACCTAAGATGGTCACCAAATAGACAATGTAGGAGACTTCCAAAACTCCTATTCACTACTTTAATCTGACCATCACTTTAAGGGGTGGTAGGTTAATGATAATTTAAACCTTATGCCGAACATACGCCATAGTGTCTTCCAAAAATAACTGACAAATTTAAAATCCTTACTAGACACAATAGATTTGGGCACACCATGTAATCGAACAACCTCATCAAAGAATAATCTAGCTATCATAGAAGCATCAGAGGTTTCAAACACTAGATAAAATGGACCATCTTAGAGAAGCTGTCAACAACAACAAAAAAGGAATCGAATTGTCTAGGAGTCTGAGGTAGGCCAAACACGAAATTCATGCTCGCATCCTGCCATGGAGTGTGAGAAACTAACAAAGAAGTATATAATTCCGTATTTTTCTTCCTTTGCTTTGCCAATTAACAAGTACGAGATTTCTCAATTATTCTAGTCACATCTCTCTTGAGACTTGGCTAATAAAATCAATCTTCTATAAGATAAATTGTCTTGTCTCTACCAAAATGTCCAGCAATGCCTCCTACTTGCAATCTCAAATCAAGAAATCGCCTACTGAGGCACAAGGAATGCAAAGTCAATTACCTCTTAAGAGAGATACCCATTTTATAGTATAAACTTACTATAGCTTCTAAACTGGTCACTCAGTAAAGAAGCAAACACTTCCCCGAAATCTAAGCATGTCACATAATCTTCTTTTAGTTTCTCAAACCCAGTCACCTTGATGCTCATTGTCTACAACAAGGCTATCTTGTAGCTTAAAGCATCTACAAACTTATTATCAACTCCGACCTTGTGTTTAAGCACAAATGTGTGCTCATGAAAAAAGCCAACCCACTTTGCATGTCTTGGATTAAGTTTCTTTGGTGAGCCAAGGTATCTCAAAGACTCGTACTCGGAAAATAGTACGAACTCTTGCAACAGAAGGTAATGTTTCCAATATCTTAAGGCTTGTACAACCACATAGAATTCCTTATCATAGGTGGAATATTTTTGTTTGACCTCGTTTAATTTCTCGCTAATATAGGCCACAGGGTGTGCCTCTTAACTCAATACTCATATTTTGACCTCAAATATGTCACATGCCACCTCAAAGATTTTGGAGAAGTCTAGAAAGCACATGGCAAAAGCATTAGTCATCCTCGACTTTATCTCCTTGAAAGCCTTTGAAGCAGCATTAATCCAATGAAATTCCCCCTTTTGAATGCAATTAGTAATAGGGCCACCACTGTACTAAATCCACGGATGAATCGACTACAGAAAGTGACTAGACCATGAAAACTATGAGCCTCATGAATGATCTTTGGTTTAGACCACTCAACTATAGCTCAAACCTTTTCCAAATCCGCAAACATTCCTTCAGAACTTATGATGACATGAAAAATCACTTTTTTAGTTTTTCATATAACTTCTTCCAAAAAAGTTCACAAACTTATCTCAGGTCGCCATGATGTTGTTCTTTGTTGTAACTATAGATAAGAATATCATCAAAGTATACCACTAAGAACTTGCCAATAAATCGACTCAACACTTGTGCAGTGATCCTCATGAAAGTGTTGAGGCATTAAAAAGCCCAAAGGGCATGACAAACCACTCATAAAACCCATCATTCATTTTCAAGGTGGTTTTCCACTCATCTCCCAGACAGATACGAACTTTGAGGCAACCACTTTTAAAATCTATCTTGGAAAAGATAGTGGCACCAGCCATCATGTCTAAAACATCATCTAGTCTCAAAATAAGAAACCTGAACCTCACCATGATTTCATTAATTACCCTACTATCCACACACATTCTCCATGATCCATCTTTCTTGAGTGTGAGGAAAGCAAGCACGACACATGGTCCAATACTCTCCCTAATGAATCCCTTCGTAGAAGCTCATCCACCTG
This sequence comes from Platanus orientalis, assembly GCA_025762735.1. Taxonomy (NCBI): domain Eukaryota; kingdom Viridiplantae; phylum Streptophyta; class Magnoliopsida; order Proteales; family Platanaceae; genus Platanus; species Platanus orientalis. The sequence continues at coordinate 11,893 of JAOXJP010059080.1, read as the reverse complement.
CTTCTTAAACTTTGCATGCTCTATGGGATTCATACAGAAGATTTGGCAATGTTGCCCCTGGAACCAGATCGATTATGTGTCGGATGTCACGTATGAGTGGGAGTTCATCTAACAAATCCTAAAGAAACATATCTTGAAACTGCCACAAGACTGGCTCCACCTTGGTAGGGTACTCAGTAGCAAACTTAGGATTAACCTCTTTACTAACTAAAACAAAAATAATGGCTTCCTCCTTGACTTCTTGCTCGAACTCTTTTGAGTTGTCTATATGAAGAACCTTTGTCTTAAACTCTTTGAGACTCATACCCTTAGACTCTTTGACGGTCTTGCCACTATCCACATCACACCATAAGGTGTCCTTATATGAGGAAAACTCTATACGAACTTGACACATATAGGAAAATGAGATAAAGGATGTGTCAACCCATGTCACTTTATATGGTTGAGGGTGGAGAATTGATAAAAGTCCAAGATGCTTTACAGTATTAGTGGACACCACATTGGTGCAACTCCCACTATCAATGATAATCTTCTAACTCTTCTCACCACACTTAGCATAGGTATAGAAGATGGTGTTCTTATGCTAGTCATCCTCTTAATTTTGTTAGGTGAGGGCACACCTCACCACCATCAGAGATGTAGGATCTGGTGAATATGGGTGGTAAGATGTCTCCCTAAGAAAGGCTACACATTCCTCATCACTCTCTAGCTCTTCATCACTAGGATTATGGTTGGATTGATGACTTCTTCTGATCCATCCCCTTCATCGTCATCCCTTCTATCACTCTCCTTAGTGCCATCCAAATATAAGTTTGTAGCGGTTGTTCTTATTGTGAGGCACTATATCGCTAAGTGACCATATCTTTTAAAGCTACAACACTAATTTTGATTATAACTATGAGGTTTTCTTTAACAATCCCCTTACCTTTGTTAAGTTGATAAGAGGGTCTAGAATTGCTTGGGGATCCTCTAAAGGACTACTATCCCCCTGCCAGAGATCTATTTTCAAACACACCAGGTATGGGCTTACTATAGCGAAGCTCAAAGGTACACAGGGCCTAGGGTCTTAAGTATAACTCTAGCTCTTACACCATTCTATAGGCTTCCTCTAGGGTGGTAATGTTATGGGGATCAATTCCTTCTAGAGTCCTAGTCAGAGTCTCGTCCTAAATCAAGAGAATGTAACAGATGAATCCTCTATAACATTGCATCTCATCATAAACTCATCAAAGCATGCAATGTAGTCAGTAACGGACATGCTTCCCTAAGGTAGGCACTACCATTGATCTTGAAGTCTAGCCCGACATGATAGAGAAAGACATTTTTCCTTTAGTTTCTCCACTTTGTCCCAATAGACAATGGGATCTTCTCGCTTTACCTGAAGCTGGCACTCCACTATGGTCTAGTAAATCTTGGTCTTACCAATCAACAACATTGGTGAATCAAACTCAACGACCCTTAACATTTCATACCACTAAAAGTAGTGGTCCATATCAGACACCCAATCCATGAACCCCATAGGGTCAAGGCGACCATCAAAAGTAGGGACATCTACCTTAACCGACCTCATCACAGTATCGTCATGATCGATGTGATCCTAACCGATATCCAAAGGTGTAGCACCTGAGCCATCTTCTCGGCCACGCTATCACATAGGCTCACACCAGGTAGCACCATTTACGGAATGCTCACTCTACACTTGGGAGGCATCTAAAGTATCTAAACGAGTATAACTCTCCATAGTTCGTTGGTCGAGTTGGGTCTGGATGTTGGCTATCTTCTCAGTTAACTCTCGTAGGGTTTTGGTAAGCTCTTCGGAATCCATTTTCAAATGTTAATTTGTCCCAAAACGCATGGGCATGCACTACGGGCTGACTCTAAGGGAATGAAAGCTAATGAAATGCCTAAGATGCTAATGCAGTGAATGAAAAATTTCAGAGTATGCAATACTTACATAGTGTTTCCATAGATTCCATGAAAAATTTCAAACAATAATGTCATTCTCATTCATTGATAATGCAAAGTATTATAAAAGTACAACTACAACAGTGAAACTAGAAAAATATAATACAATAAGATAGAGAATAGTACTAGTGTCAAGGCCAAGACTGCTTCCAAGTTCCAACCAGCTTAATCCTCATCAATACCACATGGAGTTTTGAGGTGGCTGATGGTCATCATAACTATCCCTATCATGATACTGTTGAAATTGTTGTTGTTGTTGTTGATGATGAAATCACTCTTCTAATAAACGGGAATAATCATGTCATGAGATAGATGGACTATGTCATGCCCGATAGTCATAAATGTATCTCTCGTATATAGTATCATCTACTCTAGAGAGCATCCCATATCGTGGAAAGCCAAGCACGACATACTGAAAATGAGAAGAATTAGAAGAAGCCCAATGAGCCCGACCCTCCTGATCATATGATGATGTGGATGTGGTAACAGACTAGACCTACCAGCTGCAGGTAGCCCTATCTACTGTTGTTGCTAACCAGGTCCAAAGCCAAAGATAAAATCAATCTATGATCCCTCCTTACTCTGTGTACTAGCAGATTAAGGGTATTGAGAGAATTGAGAGTAGTTCTAAGGGAATAACTTACGCTGCAGCCCAAAAGAAGTCCCACTGAGACTCATGCTATCAAACAATCCTGCTAACATATCAGTTGTGTGATGGGAAGAACTACTCTTCGCCTCTTGATATCTCTTACCCCCTCCCGCCCTCTTTCGTTGATAATAAGATGGATGAGTTGAAGTAGGACGTGAACCATGGTCTGTATCTTGAGTGATATGATCAAATCTATCATTTCATGTGAATGGGCTAGGGGTCTCTGACTCTGACTTAGCCCACCATCACCATATAGTCATTGTGTCATACCAGCACCACCATCACCACCACAATCCCATCCATTATCATCATCTAAAATAGAATGCATCTAGTCATCGTCATCATCAACTAATCCGGCCGCAACTTGGGGATTAGGCTGGGGCTGGGCCTACTATTGTGTCTGTATAAATTCTTCTACATTTACTCCCATTTGACTTGTTATCTGAGAGCTCGGTTTTCCACTGGGCTCATCTAATAGTGGCTCTCTAGCCTCCGTAACCCACTTGTATAGTGGGTCCTTCTCATCTCTTTCATCGTAGAGAATATCTGTAAGATCAATTGGAGAAGGATTGAGAGAGATCCGACATTTCTCTCATCTACCAGTACTGCCTGGGTCACGACCAGGTATGTTACCCATTCGAACCGAGGATTTTGAGGCTTGTGATGCTTAAAACTTGTGGATCTTACTATGAAAGTTGGATCTAAGGACTAGATCGTGCTACCGAGGACCTTTGCAACTCGTGTCCCCTCGTATTCTACTCCACCATATGGCTGGTTCTTTGTATTAGAGTGGTATTGTTCCCTATTTGTTCTTGGTTTGTGATCTGTGATATTTCGTCATGTCTGAAGTGAACCAGACATCCCCCAAACACACCAATTACTGCAGTTAAATTTGATGGCACTAATTATCTTTCTTGGTCAAAATCTATCATCATTCATGTCCAGGGCAGAGATAAAGATGACTATTTAACAGGTGAAGCAAAAAAGCCTTCCAAAGAAGATCCAAAGTTTAGAAAGTGGAAGACAGAAAATGCAATTGTTATGGGATGGTTGCTTGGTTTAATGAGACCAGAAATTAGTGACCATTATCTGTTCTTGAAAAAAGCACATCAAATCTGAGATTCCTTAACCAAGGCCTATTCTGTAATTGGACACACAGCAAAGGTGTTTGACCTTACACAACGGATTGCCCAATTTAAACAAGGAGATAAGCCGTTTGCAATCTACCACTTAACTCTCAAGAAAATGTGGGAGGAATTAGCGCAATACACCACTTATCGTCTATCCTGTGCGCAGGATGCAACAGCTTACCAAAAACATGTAGAAGAGATTTAGGCTTTTGAATTTCTGGTAGGGCTGAATCCTGACTATGAGCAGATCAGAGTACAAGTCATCAATATGAATCATCCTTACTTTGAATGAAGTATATGCTCATATTCACCATGAAAAAGAGAGACGTTGAGTTATGACTCTCGCCTATTCTGTCAAGAATATGCACTAGTTTCAAGTTCATCCAGAGGGGGTCGTGGTAGTTATATGGGCTGTGGTCGTGGGGGTAGATCTACCTACTCATTTGATGATCGAGATCATCTAAAATGTGAGCACTGTGGTCACTTTAGACATACCAAAGATCAGTATTAGGATGTTCATGGACACCCACTAGACTTGGCTCCTCGGTCTTCTTCCCTTGCTGGATTCAGTACTGGTAGAGGAGATGATCGTCTTGGTGGACAAAGACCTAGTGCCCACTCAGTTACTTCTCTACCTACAGAGTTACCTACTATGCCTCCCACTTCTCCAGATATTGGTGCTTTATCTAGTCACGAGATTGCAACTTTTTGACTTTTTGTTTCTCAGCTTGATCACTCTTCCACGGCTCCCGCATCATCCTTCTCCCACTCAAGTACATCTGCATCTACCTTATCTGTCTCAGTTACCACACATTGGTGCTCATGGATCATTGATTTAGGGGCCTCCCACCATATGACTGGTATGTCTCCTTTATTCACCCCATACCGGGTTTGTTCTGGTAAAGATAAAATCCGCATAGTTAATGGTTCTTTTTCCTATCGTTGGTCAAGGGGACATCCCTGCCACCTCAAATTTAAGTCTAACCTTTGTTCTTCATGCTCTAAACTTTGCTTTGAATTTATTGTCTATTAGTCATCTTACCAAAAATCTCAAGTGCTATGTTACATTCTTTCCTTCCCACCGTGTATTTCAGGACATGGTGATGAAGAAGACAATTGGTTTGGGGCATGAAAATGATGGTTTATACATTTTGGACTCCAACCCACTAGTAGCTACTTCTACAATAAAGATGAACGTATCTTTGTCCACTTCAGATGAGTTGTTTACATAGCATTGCCGACTTGGTCACTTGTCATTTTCTATCCGTAAGATGTTTCCTCATTTTTCCATTTCTAAGTCTTCTATTTCTTGTGAACTTTGCCAATTGGAAAAGCATTGTAGGTTTGTTTATCCAGTCAGTAAGAATAATAAAAGTTCAGTTCCATTTTCAATTGTGCATTATGATGTGGGGCCCTTCTCCTACTATTTCTTTGTCTGATTTTAAGTATTTTGTGACTTTTGTAGATGACTATTCTAGAGCCATGTGGCTTTATTTGTTGAGAATAAAAGTGATATGAGTATTGCATTAAAGTCTTTCTATGCTATGATATGTACTCAATTTAACACCAAAACTTCAAGTCTTGAGTTCTGACAATAGAGGGGAGTATCTTTCTCGTGATTTGTCTTCTTTTTTTTATGAGTCTGGTATTGTGCATCAAACCACATGCCCAGGTACTCCTGAACAAAATGGGGTAGCCGAACAGAAAAATAGACACATTCTGAAAGTTGCTCGTGCAATCATGTTCACTATGAATGTGCCTAGAACCTTTTGGTCTGAAGCCATTCAAACGGTTGTCTACCTCATGAATAAGATGTCTTCTCGCATTCTGTCATTCAAGTCACCTCTTGAAGTGTTATCTCCAAATACTTCATTGTTCCCTTTTCCTCTTAAGACATTTGGTTGCATCTATTATGTTCATGTACCTAAATCTGACCATTCCAAATTAGACCCTAAGGCACTCAAGTGTCTTTCTAGGCTACAGAGTTGATCAGAAAGGGTACAAGTGTTATCATCCCCCCACTCGTTGTAAGTTTGTGTCACGGGATATTACTTTCTTTGAATCCATTCCATTTTTCTCATCAAGTAGGACATCTCTTTAGGGGGAGCAATTTTTGAGTGAAGAGTTGTCCCCCTTGGTTCCGCTTCCAGTTCTTGTTCCTATTTATCAATTTGATGACAGTGGTGATGGTGAAAAGGGGGAAAAAGAACTATAAGTCTACACTCGGAAAAAGATGCAAGGACAAAAAGAAGACTTAAATATAACTTCTCATGAGCCACTCCAAGAGTCTACTTCAGAACCAATTATTGAATCAGGTTATGATCTTTCCATTTCTTGTTCTCCCTACTTGCTCAAACCTCTAGCAATTTGGATCTTGATGAGCCCATCTCCCTTAAAAAATGTGTGAGGGTTTGTACCAAACATCCAATGTCTAATTTTGTCTCATACCATGCACTCTCACCATCCTTCTGCAACTTTTCTATTAATTTGTCATCTATTTCTATTCCTCGTAATGTATTTGAGCTATCCTACAACCCAAATGGAGGGATTCTATAGAAGAGGAAATGAAAGCATTAGAAAGGAACAAAACATGGGAACTCGTCAATCTTCTTAAAGGAAAGAAGCTTATAGGCTGTAAATGGGTGTTCAAAGTCAAGTATAAATCTAATGGTACCGTAGATGGATATAAGGCGAGACTAGTGGCCAAGGGATATACTCAAACATTTGGTATAGACTACCAAGAGACATTTTTCCCAGTGGAAAAAATGAATTCAGTAAGGGTACTCATCTCACTGGTAGCGAATCAGGAGTGACCCCTTTTGCAGTTTGATGTGAAAAATGCCTTTTTACATGGGGATTTGGAGGAAAAGGTATAGATGGCTACACCATTTGGATTCTTCAAGCCAAATGTTAAAGGAAAAGTTTGCAGACTGAAAAAGGTGTTGTCTAAGTTAAAGCAGTCTCTGCGAGCCTGGTTTGAAAGATTTAGGGCAACCATGGTGAAAGCAGGATACAAACAAACTCAAATAAACCATACTCTTTTCATCAAAAGTCAAGCCTTAAAGACAACAGCTCTAATAGTCTATATGGATGATATAGTAGTTACAGGGAATGATGATGTGGAGACTGCGAATCTTAAGAGCAACTTAACAAATGAGTTTGAAATAAAAGATTTGGGATCGCTCAAATACTTTCTTAGGATAGAAGTTGCCAAGTCCAAGCAATGCATCATTCTTTCTTAGAGAAATTATGTATTTAATCTATTAAAAGAGTCAGGAATGGCAGGTTGTATACCATGTTCTACGCCCTTTGAGGCAAATCACAGGCTCAAAGAAAATGACAGTGTGCGGTTGATTGATGCTACGAGATATCAAAGGCTAGTTAGACGACTTATTTACTTGTCTCTAACTTGCCCAGACATCACTTATGTTGTGAGTGTCATCAGCCAGTTCATGCATGCTCCCACTCAAGATCACTTAGAAACATCATATAGAGTTCTTAGATACTTGAAGTGGTGTCCAGGGAAAGGTGTACCATACAAGAAAAGTAGATATTGTCGAGTAGAGGTGTATCAGCAAACTGAGTTGGTTCAATAACAGATCGTAGGTTTACATCAAGATATTGTACTTTTCTTGGTGGAAACTTGGTAACCTAGAGAAACAAGAAACAGTTAGTGGTTGCTAGATCCAATGCGGAGGCTGAATTTCGATCTATGGCTCATGGCATCTGTGAATCATTGTGATTGAAAATGTTATTAGCAGAAGTGGGTTTCCCAATAGTAGGACCTATGAATCTCTACTGCGACAATAAGGTGAGCATTGCACATGACCCCGTGCAACATGATAGAACTAAACATGTTGAGGTGGATCACCATTTTATCAAGGATCATCTAAAAAAGGAGCACATATGTACCCCTTATATCCAAACTCAACATCAACTTGTGGATTTGTTTACAAAAGGCCTAAGTGAAGCACAGTTCATGTACTTGATTGGCAAGCTGGGAATAACAAACATTTACTTACCAACTTGAGGTGGAGTGTTGGAGAGTGATATTATGTATTTCGGGGGTATTTATGTAATAAAGGTGAGGTATACTATACCCATACCTTTGATACACCATATACAGTGTGTACTGGATTCATCTTTAATATAAATACCACTGTATGAAGCCACACTCATACAATTCAATCCAAAATTTCTCTTCTTCCCTCTATTCTTCTCCTTCTTCTTTTCTCCTAAATACTTGCAGGAACAACCTCAACTCAACCAAGTCAAGTCTATTTCTTCTTTTTCAGTGGATGAGGTTGAAGGTGCTCCAGTTCCTCTCGCAACCGGAGGAAGATGCGGTCTGAGATAAGATACAAATGGCAATCCTCCTTAGGTTTGGTGTTTGTGCCCCATGCAACATCCACCACTCAGCTTCCGAAAAAAATGAATGAGTATAAGTAATTGTTGACTGCAACCATTACTAAATTTTTATAAAAATGATATAAAATTACCAGCAATTGTTGTCCTTCATCCCGTCTTTGTAGCATCCCACGTAAAAGACACGGATGGATCCCTAAAGTACTTTATCTAAAATTAGAAGGCCTCAAAAGGCAGTAAACTAAATTGTATAGTAGTAGAAAATAAAAATAGTGATAATTTTAGTTACCTCTGCAAGAGCATCCCCTGTATGTTGGGATTAGGCTCAAGCTTCGCTAAAATAGTTTGTACAGCCTCCAACTATTGTGGATCCAATCCAAGATTTTGGTGGTATTTGGTATTGAGGGTTTAAGTAGTGTGCTAAAAATCAAAGAAATACATTACATTTATAACCTAACCTTAACCAATAATCAAATAAATATAACTTTAACAAAATAAGATAACTTACCAATTAGATGAAGTGGGTGGATGATAATCTTCGTCCATCTACTATTAGTGATCTTTCTGTAGTTTTTGTGACTTTTTTGGGCAACTATTTTTATTGCTTGTTTCATTAAGCGGATGGACTCATTAAGGTATCCCATGGTTTGTTTTTAGTCCCCATCCACCATTTTAAGAACCCTCAGAACTGACTCTAATACATTTACCACCATGCAACACCGATCCTAGAAGGAATGACTACAGTCAATTGTTTCGACTGCACGTCCTATCGCACTGGTACTCCCATTATAGTCATATTACTCAGGTGAAGAAAACAATGCCTTTAAGCCAACTTTCTTGTTTAGGATACTCTGCAATGCTATGTAGTTGTTGGCAAAACGTGCAACTCCTGGCAGCACTATATCACCTCCACATTTCTCTCCCATCATTGCCAAGACATACCCATATGACCCTAATTAAAATAAAAACCCATAAAAATAACCTTAAACACTTGAGCCACAATGTCTCCTCCATTTGTTTTGAATCTGGCCCTCTTGTGTGGGGGTACATACAAAAGTCTTTTAACCATGTCTGCATCAATGATGAAGCAAGGCATACTTTAAAGCATGATCGAGGATAATTCCCACACTAGAACCAGTTGAAGAAAAAATAGACTTGAGGGATGAAACAAACCAGTCAAAGCAAAACATTGAACATAAAAGAACAATTTGACATCAAAATAACATAAGTGACTAACATTCCTAAAGTCACATGCACACATGCACACACACAAACACTAACAAGAGCATTATATTGACTATATATCAAGCTGCTAAAGAGGATTCTCATGCTCATTTATGGATAAAAGTTTTGGGTTTAATTTTTATCCAATGTATGTAACCCATTTAAACTACAAAACACAAATTTGATGGTAAAAAGGAACATTTAGTTTCAGTTATACTGGGTTCTGAGTCACCATTTTCTTTTGGTTTTTTTGGGTATCTTTTCTTGTAGACTACGTAGATATTCTAATAATGTTTGAACAACCTATGGGCATTAAATTTGGAGTTATTTTTTTATGCCGCCTTCTATTTTCAGGAAATGGTGAAGGAAAACAAGCTAATCTTCACATTTGATGCAACAAAGATAGCTCGCTTTGGTATACTTCCACGATATGCTAAGGATGAGCTCCAAATCAGATGGTTTGAGCTTCCAAATTGCTTCATATTCCATAATGGTGAACTCTGTTTTTCTTATTTCTCTTAATGGCCAATAACAGTGTCTTATCTGGTCCACGTGGCTCAATTTTGCCATTTGGCTTAACCATCCTGTATATACATCTCAGTGAAGTCTAAATAGCCAAACCTTGAGCTGTGATCCAAGTCACTTTAAAATATAAAGCCACTTAACTAGGACACTTGGAGGTTCTGAGACATTGTTCATTCCTAGTTGTCCGTAGTAGTGTGTGCTACCTTGGTTTTTAGTGTGGGCGGCTTGTATTTAATTAAAGTTCACTGCTTTTTCAAGTTATCTGGAAATACATTTTTTGCTTGCAGCACAGTTTAAGTTCCGTGTGATAGCTTATGCTATAGATGTTTCTGTTTGGACATCAATTCAATTCCAGTATTTGGGAGAATAAAACAAAATATCCTTGATTAGAAATAGGTGAATTGCATAGGAAAATTCTTGAGTGCCAAAAATAATATCGTTGTCCTTATGTTAGTTCGGTGTAAATAGCTCCTTTGCGTAGGAAATCTATGCAGACTTCTCATAATAACTTTTTGTTACTTGTCAGAAAAAGAAATGAAAAGAAAAGCAAAATAACAAGAAAATACTGTTAAATCTTACCTCTCATCAAAATCTGGTTGAGGGATCAACTGAATGTAGAACACTTTTAGTGAGTTACCCTTCATTTGTTTGGTTAGATGAAATGTGAACCTACTTGCGCTTTGATCACCCACTAAAATCTGATTTAGCTTTAATTTTATAGCCATACTGGTTCCTTAACTTGAATTTTGAGCCCCAACATCTTTTCGTGAAGTAACACTAGTGGATCTATTGTCATAGTTGATACTCTGCTTAAAGTTTAGACTTTGAGATTGCAACTTCCTTTCAGATCTCCCTGAAACTAAGGTATTGCAGGAGCAGAAAAAGTCAATAGAGGATTTCCTTTAAATGTTTTTTTTTTCCAGTTTCTGTTTTTGGAGAACTAATTTCTTATTGGAAGAGAAAGGAATGAATTAGCCCTTTCGTGATGTGAACACATATAATTGAAAGTTTGATGCACATCCATGTAAGCGAATTTCAGATATTGCATGAACTATTGATTAATTCCATGGCATGTAAAGTTTGGCATTATGTGTGACTTTTTTTGTATGTTGTTTTACTCTATTATTTCTCTGTTAATCTGCCTAATATTTTTGCGGTAACAGTCATTAAACTGGTAAATTAACTTCTTAAAAGAGTCTACTGACACCTAGAGTTTACCATAGCTCACCTACTGTATCTTAATATTTCTGGCCAGTATACCACTTGATACTGACAGATTTCTAGGGAACTAATTTTTTTAGGAGACAAATGGAATTTGTATAGTTATTGAAGGCTATAAAGTTCATTAGTTCATGAAAAAGCTATATGCATGGTATTTTTTACCTGTTTGTTAATTGTTTCTTTGGCTTTCAATTACTAGCCAATGCTTGGGAGGAGGGTGATGAAGTTGTTTTGGTAACTTGCCGGCTCGAGAATCTAGATCTGGACATGGTCAATGGAAATATAAAAGAAAAGCTTGAAAATTTCAACAATGAGCTGTATGACATTCTGCCCCCGTACATAGATTATGTTCAAGATCATTGTTTTTCCAGGGTGTTTCTAACTTATGTTGTTCCTGCCAGATTTGAGATGAGATTCAATATGAAAACTGGCCTTGCATCACAGAAGAAACTGTCAGTTTCTGCTGTGGATTTTCCTCGGGTAAATGAGAGTTACACTGGCAGGTATGTCAACTCATTTGTGTTGGAATTTGGGAAATTTTGGGATTTGAATTGTATGAAAAGAGATAATGGGAACACCAAATTTCCTTCATTCTTTATCTGTATTTATGATCAGAGTTTTATTGTTAAATTATCTTACAGTGTTGCTTTATATATGCCATTTTTATATGTTTGCCGCTTTACATTTTGAGGCTATTTTATTGATGGAGAGCTTCAACTTTCATGATATGGCCAAGACTTCAGATGATGGACATTTTTTTTTTATTTTTTGGTATGCTATGCTATTAAGTCATAACCATAATAAGGTGAATTTC
>JAOXJP010059069.1:0-15729 GCA_025762735.1 Platanus orientalis | reverse complement strand
CATCTTCAAACTCTTATATATTTATAAAAAAGAGTGAATTATATGTAGTAACACCTTGTCACAGCCTTATCTAAAGCCAGTTTAATTGTTGTGTACTGAGTTCACAAAAACAAAAACTACCCTACTTCTAGCAATGTATCACAATAACAAAACAAAATGTGTGGGTGTGAAATGTAGGTGTGATTTGACTGTTAAAATTCAAATCTCAAAAATGGCTTTAGGTTTTTTTTTCTTTCTTCTATTTAAACACACTTTAGGCAGCGTTTTTAAAACGCTATCTAAAGTTAAGTGTACATTAGATAGCGTTTTAAAAATGCTGCCTAAAGTTTTTAACTTTTCGCAATGCACCTCGAAACATCGTTTAAAAAACGCTGCCTATTATAGGCAGCATTTTTTAAATGCTGCCAAAGGCCATTTTTGTTGTAGTGCGAGTTGGAAAGCAACATTAAAAGTTATAGTTACTTTGTCAACTACTAAGGTAGAGTATATGACGGTGATGGTATAGTGAAGGAGGCTATTTGGTAAAAAGGCTTACTTGACTAGCTAGGCCTAGAGCATAGCTTGATTGTTGTGCATTGTGGCAATCAAAGTGCTATACATTTGACTAAAAATCAGATGTATCATGAAAGAACAACCACATTGACATCAGATATCATTTCATATGTAAGATCGTCTTGCAGAGTTAGATCATTGTTAAGAAGATTGACACAAATGATAATAATCCAGTAGATATGATGACCAAGTCCCTTTCAGCATTCAAGTTCAAGCTTGGACTTGATTAGTATTTGTAGTATCTACAATTATCCTTCAGGGTTTTGTAGAGAAGATGTGAGTAGAGTTTTCTGTACTATGTAACCTTAGTAGAATTCAAGCCAATGTGGAGATATATTGGGTTAATGTATTGTATTCAATTTGAGATGTAACTCAGATGATGATTTGAAGAAACTTGATTCGATTTGGGGTCCAAATCTGACCCGTGGGGATTAGGATTTTGGGGGTTTATATTAGGAGATTTTTGATTTCTTTGCCACTGCACTGTTCATTGTAATCTCTGTTTTTCTCATAGTGAAAGCTCTCTTTTCGCCCGTGGACATAGACTTCAAGCCAAAGCATGTTAAATCATCTTCTTCTTTGTGTGATTTGTATTTACATTATTTTCTCTCTTCTATTTTGTTGCATACGATCCAAAATCTAGGTTTTCTGCACAACAAAAAATTATGTATACTGTTTTATTGTCAAAGTAGTGAAACATGCAACAAACAATCATCCAATCCAAACTCTACGTGAAACCCTTTTATGTATAAATTTGACAAATTCAATCAAAAGGGTTGCCTCATAGATTGTGCGTAGGAATTCTTGCTCATCGCATAACCACAACTCTGAAAAAGAGTCTACACATTGAAGGGACAAGATAGAATGATCTGATAAAGAGTATGATTCCTGACCGACCCAAGTGTCGTATCACACTAACTCCAATGGCGCCTTGATAGAAAATTGGAAAGCGATTTTACAAGTGTCCTCATGTAAGATCATCTCCAACAACCATCCGATCAGAATAAGCATATCAATTTATCCATGGCTGTCAATGAGCTAAACTAGCTAGGCTCATGAGCTAAGCTTGAGCCTCATTGAGCTTGTTTAGTCATGGCTGTTGGCCTATTTCAACGAGTTATAAATATTTTTCCTTCATGAGTAGGTTTGGCCGACTATGAACCTAACTCAACATTTCAGGCTATTGATGAGCTAGAGCCCCTAGTCCTTCTGTGGTGAGCCTGAGCTGAGCTGTGCAAAGTGTCAGGTACCCAGGTTCCCAGGTTCCTATCCTAATTGGCGTCATCAGTTATTTTAGGTAATTATCTTATTTGGGTAGTTTTCATTTACATAGGAATGGGTTTGAAAGAATCCTATTGGAGGTGGGTTGTTTTAGGAATGAGTTTGATTTCATTTAAGATATTGTATTTTTGTTAGATTCTCTATGTTTGCAATTCAGGGTTGATGTAAGATCTATAAATCATAGATTTTAAAAAAAGAATGACGGAAGAACCATTTTGCTAAATTTTCCTTGGTGTGTTGAGCACTCGGGATTGCCCTTTCTCTTGTTTGAGTGAGCATGTTAGGGACATGGTTCCTAACACAAACCTTGGCTCGTTTACACCCTAAGGTTGAGCACTCGAGATCACCCTTTCTCTCGTTTGAGTGAGCATGTTAGGGACATGATTCCTAACACAAAGCTTGGTCGTTGACACCCTTAGGAACATCACCAAACTAATTCTAATATTAGAACCTCTCATATGAGGCCCCGAGGAACCAAAGACCTGAAATTTTTTATGTCCAATACAAGGTTTTATTCAATGAAATTCATTACAATTTCATTCAATACTTAATAACATGTTTTAGGAAAGCCCGAGAATAACTAACTAATAAACAGCAATAGAATGGAGCTTGAGATGCAACAAGCAGTTGATAATCCACCAGAGATAGTTCGACCCCAAATGATAGGTAAATTCCCTTTTATTGTCGCTTGGCATGCCTCTGGCAGAAGGATTTTATCCTCCCCATGCCCTCTTCCAGAGAAGATGGCTCCACTGCAAAAGTGACGCGGAGCCAATTATTCAATCCCACTGCCTTACCTGCAAGAAATGTCATTCCAAAGAATTTGAAGAAGAAGAAGATGTTGAATACCCAAAAAGAGGGTGCAATTCGGGTGGTTTGGGTTGAGTTAGGGGCCAACCAGGTCCCCACCCTAGGAGCTGAACAATCAACCTGGAACTTGACCACACTTGAAAACCACTCCAAGGTGTTCAATCCAACTCCAACCCGAGTCTAATTTACTCAATTCAAACGATGACATTGTTAAATTTTGTCAGATTTTGGGTTATGGACTAATCCGACCCAGGTTTGAATTATCCCCGGTTTGAATGGAGACATATTATGGCATTACCAATCAACACGTGATATGATGTCTGACAAAAGGTGTTGGGATAAATACACATGGGTCAAAGGAGAGTGTTATAGTAAATACAAATTAATTAAGTACTTGTGCATTTATTAGTGTACCCTTGCGGTGGTGTGGGTATATACTGGCATTGTATCTCTCCATTCAGACTGGAGATGGTTCGAATCCATACAACCCACCCTTGCATCCACTTGGAACTCTCCATTTCCAAGAGGAACTGGAGGTTTAAAAGGGCAAGTCCAATGGCTGGGATGAGTCAGTTGGGTTCAGTTTGAGCCGAGCCCAAGTTGCAACTCTACCAGGCTCTCATCCAACCCTACTTAGAATAAATCAATGCACATCAAACTTATTAAGGCAATATTTTGGTTAATGGGATATCGGTCGCAAATAATAGTTTAGGGCCCGTAGAACACATCATGTATATCATGATAACGGGATCGGTTTATGAACGCTTCCCTTAACAAATGCTCATCACTGCTCCTTGTCGGGGGTGGACACATCAGCGTTGAAAAGTGATTTTCACTTTTTTAGGGGGTGCATATTCACTTTTCGGTGCTGATGTGCCCGCCGACTGACAAGGAGCAGTGGTTAGCATTCGTTAAGGTGTGCATTTTTTATCCATTCACGACCGGCAAGGGATCAGCTTCAAACTGACCGGCCGGTTTTCACACTACGGTTTGCATTTTGGTTTTTTGGATGCCTTGAATTCTATGATGTTGCCCCACAATTAGGTAATGTTGCACGGCTTTAAGTAACAGCAAGCATTGCACCTCGTTCCATAGGTGTGTGGGCCGTAGAAGTTGCTATTCTAGTCAGTCAAGTATTCATTTATGATTCACATAAGCGTTGGGTTAGAAGGCTACTTAATTTTGTGTTTTTCTTTGTAATCTTCAAATAAGCTCTGTGGCCTATGGATGAACAACATAAGTCACGAGTTTGTGGGAGGGGTTTTTTGTATCTTTTGTTTTTCATGCTGCTATAAACCCTATGGTTTTGTTTCCAAAAAAAAATTGGTATCACAGCGAGACTAAAATTTTGTGACATGAAATTCTCAAAAACACGGTTTGCGCTGGAGAAATTCAATGAGAAATATCAATGTTGGCTTATGAGAAGTCAAAATTTAAGACCCATGCAATCAGTAGGGTTTGACAAGGCCTTATCGTGGAAGATGAAGAAGCCAAAAAAACTTGTTGGGGGATGAATAAGAAGATTATGATTAGAGGACCTTTAACAGAATACTTTGTGCTTTGTAGACTAATATGTATGCACAAGTGTATACCGGCCTGGAATTTAGAGACTGCATCAAATAGGGCTTATGTAGAGCTTGACGAGTGCAAGATGTGTAGGTATGTAATGAGCTCATCCTTATCTTAACACCCTCCCCCTCTCCTTATTGAGCTGAGCAAGGGCTTGGTCGACCATCAGCTTAACCCACAATGAAAGAAAACGTCAAGGTGTTAGCCCTTTAGTAGACAAAGAAGCCAACTGAATATCAGTAACGCACAAACTGGACACAAGCAACTCTTTCCCAGACAAAATGATATTCCACTTCAATATGGTGAGTCTGATAATGAAAGACAGGAGTGGCGGCTAGATAACTACCACTTAAATTATCATAAAATAAAGAAGGGGCGCATGGAGAGAAATGTGGACATCTTCCAAAATATATCAAAGCCAAAAGATATATATCAGACGCAATGGTTGCCTAGGAATGATACTTGGCCTCGGTGGTGTGTCCCAATACAATGTGACAATGGGCTGCTTCTTCGAAAACCAGGAGACAAGATTTGGTTCAAAGAATCTATCAGCTCCAGATGTGGATCGAGATCACTGGGCCAACCTCTTAAATAAAGCAACTAACAGTTTCTACTAAAACCCTAAAGTTATAGGAGAGGTTAGAGTTAATATTCTTAAACATATATTTAATACTCCCCCTCAGGAAGAATTATCCTATGTCTTACACAATCCGGTATTGCAAGGAGAAAATAGGTGTGAGACTCCAGGGAATAATTGCATCCATGGAGGATTTGAAATCACGACCTAAAACCTGTTCTGATGCCAACTTAAATAAAGCAATTAACTGTTTCTCCTAAAACCCTACAGCTAATGAAGTTAGAGTTAATATACTTAAACATATATTTATTACAACCATCCCAGCTGCCATCAGCAAAAATGGGAACAAAATCACAATTATTAACCGATATCATGCAGAAAAACATTGGAGGCTTTAGGTGGCACAAGAGATCAAGCCTTGTAGTGAAGCAAAACATCATACGCAACTCTAATGGAAGCGATCCAGCTTGGATAAATAGCCGGCAGCCTTGAAAGATCATGATTTTACGATATATGATAGAACAGCCTGCAGCATATAGTATGTCTAATAGCAGGGCTGGCTTCGAAGGGAACCTTAGGGTGTCTGGCTCCAGTTTGGGTTTGAGTCACCATTGGGTGACGTTGAGATGAGGCTGGCTTGGATTGCAGCAGTTGTAGTAGATGGTCCCATATCAAAAGGCGTAGTGTAATAGATGAGGCATTCAGAAGAGGCTGCTGCGTAGGTGGTGAAGAGTTCAAAGGAGAGGCTATAGGTGGGAAGAAGGACGTAGTTGAATGAGCCATTGAGAAGGGCAGGACAAGATGTAGTAGAGGTTGTGTTGGGTAGAGAGTTAGCCGTAGTTGAGGGTTGATGAGATGAAGATGGTATTGGTGGGGACATTTTGTGTATGTGGTTGATTAGATGACCTGTGGTGGCAGGAAAAGAAAGTAGAGTGGTGGTAGTCAAACATGCTGAGAAAACCACTTGGAACTATCAGCCTGTGTATCATGAGTTTTTTCTTCTTCTTTTTTGTTTTTTTTAGAGGAAAAACTATGTATTCTGAGTTTGACACCCTGCAAAAGGAAAAAAATAAAATAAAATAAAAAACTCATCAAACATTAAATTACGTCGTGACATATAAGCTCGCCAATGAATTAGCTTTATAACCCAAAAAAAAAAAGCAGTACACTTAAGTGGCTTGAGCTAATCAGATCTCCAAAAAAAATATTTAGGCATTAGCTTGAGAAAGCATAGAGATTAATTTATTTAATATGGCTATGATTCAATTCCACCTGTTAGTTGTGGAGCCTGGTGTCACTGAAGAACCAAGGAGGAGCAAGAGGATCAAGCCCCCAATCAAGTCAAACTGAATTATTCGATCGATCGAACAAGGCTGGATCGATTGAATAGAGAGATGCTGAAACTTTGGATGGATCAAACAAAGAAGGGTATTGCCTAAGACACATTTCGATCGATCAAAAAATAGCTTGATCGATCACACTGTCCAGATGCAGAAAAAGAGTCCCACTCGCATACGGGACGACAAAAGTGTAAATTTGTTGGGAGTTTGATTATCCCTAAATTCCTTAGATATGAATATGTATTTTTGGATATCTAGAATAGAAAGAGGTGAGATTAAGAAAGTCTTGTAAGATTGAGAGAAATCTTGTGAGAGAGGGAGTTCTTGTGAAAGAGAGTGGTTCTGTATGATATAGAGAAGCTTGTGAGCTTGTAAGCATCTTAAAATGCATCATTCTTCCAAAATAGTGAAATTGTTTTTGTGGCTCAATGGTTTCTCCCAAGTTTGGAATTTTTCATGTAAATCGTGTGTCTTGTGGTTTTCTTGTTATGTTTGCTTTTATTCTGTGATTATTATTACGTCCTAGGATCCTTCAATTAAAGGGTTGCGATCCTAACAACTTGTATCAGAGTTTTGTTCGAGTGAAAGCAATGGCAACGACAGAAGAATCTACAAAGTCCATGGTTGATAAATTCAACGGTTTGAATTTCGCATTCTGAAAGATGCAGATAGAGGATTACCTCTATCAGAAGAATCTTTATCAGTCGCTTTGAGGAAAATCGAAGAAACTTGTGACAATGTCCAATTTAGATTGGAAGGTACTCGACAAAAAATCCCTATAGATGTCTTGTCATGGATATTGAAAAACCATTTACCTCAGATAAAGTTTTTCTAATAAAGAGATTATTTCACATGAAGATAGTTGAGGGCGGGACTGTTGCTGGACATCTGAATGTGTTCAACATAGTTACTAGCTAGTTAGCTTTGGTCGGCATCAACTTTGATGACAAAGTTAGGGCATTTTTAATATTATCCTTTTTATCAAAAAGCTAGGATGGTTTGGTCACGGTGTTGAGTAATTCTTTGAGATCGAGCACACTGAAATTTGATGATGTTGTAAGTGTTATTCTCAATGAGGAAATCCGTAAAAAATCCTCAGGTCATTAGGGAATGTACTAAATATGGAGAATAGAAGGAAGATAATTGAAAGAGAGCAAAACCGTGGAAATCTAAATCAAGGGGCAAGTGAAAATTAGTAAAACCAAGAGTTGATTATTGGAATTATGGCAAGAAGGGGCACTTAAAGGACTGTTAGGCATCAAAGAAGAAGAAACATGGAAATAACAGCAACAAGGAAAAGGTTGCTACTGCGAACATAGCAGGTGATGTTTTTGAAGATGCTTTAATTATTGCACTTGATTATAAATTTGAATCTTGGGTTATAGATTTCGATGCATCTTTTCATGCCATTATAAGGAATGTCTAAGGAATTATGTGCAATATGATTTTAGAAAAGTCTATCTTGGTGATTACAAGGTTTACAACATAATTGAGAAGGGAGAAGTTCAACTAAGTTTCCCAAATAGAGGTACATGAAAGTTGGTTAACATAAGACATGTACCCTATTTGAAAAAAAAATTATTTTAGTTAGTTAGCTCACAAGTTCAGGTTATACAATAACTTTCATGGGGAATTCGTGGAAGGTCACCTAAGGTATTATAGTTGTTGTTTGCGAAAAGAAGGCACATTCTATTTGATTGGAAAAATTAGTGGTTTCATTGAAATTGTTGAAATATGTATAAATTCATACACATGGTACTATAGACTTGGGCATATAAGTGAAAATGAATGAAAGTTATTCATGCTAAAGGCAAGCTTGGTCTTAAATCTTTAAACTTGAAATTTTGTGAAGAGTGTGTTTTAGGAAAATAGAAGAAAGTCAACTTTTCAAAAGTAAGGAGGTCATTAAAGTCCGAAATGTTAGAACTGATTTACATTGATATGAGGGGGTCATCTCAAGTACCTTCTTTTGGTGGATCATTTTACTTTATTACTTTTATTAATGATGTGATTAGAAAATTATGAGTTCATTTTCTAAAATACAAGTCTGATGTATTTGATGTTTTCAAGAAGTGAAGAACCTTTGTTGAAAATGAAACATGCTTAAAACTTAAATGCCTAAAGTCTAACAATGGGGTGAGTACTTTAGTAAGGAATTTAAAAGATACTAAGATATAAATGGGATCAGAAGATAGGACAATTCCTAATACATCACAGCAAAATGGTGTGGTAGAGCGCATGAATATAACGATTATAGAGCACACCAAGAGCATGAGGCTACATGTTGGATTCCCTAAACAGTTGAATCGTGGACCTATGGTACTATTGAATGGTAGACTATCAATAGAAGCATGGACTGAAAAAGAGGTAATCTTTCACATTTAAGAGTATTTGGTTATATCTCTTATTTTCATATTGATACTGAAAATAGAAATAAGGTAGATGCAAAATCTAGGAAATGTATTTCATTGGATATGATTATGATAATTTTGGAAACTGGTTTTGGAATGAACAAAACCAAAAAATCATTAGAAGTAGAAATGTGATATTCAATTAAAAGGTCATGTAAAAGGACAAGAAAAATATACAAATTGATAAATGAATATGAGAAGTTAGAGGAAATTTCTGAGAATGATGTCCAAAGTGTTGATGAAACTGAAATGTCAGGTGAAGATCTACAGGTGGAACCTTAAACACCTGCTCCTGCACTAAGAAGGTCCTTGAGAACACCAAAGCCAACAAATGTACAATAAATGGGTTAGGTGTATGCGATACAAAAGAGAAAGAATGCATTAGATAACAGGTGAAGATGAAATCCTTGATATCAAATTAGACATAGGACTTAATTCTACTACCAAAGAGAAAGAATGCATTAGATAAAAAGTGGGTTTACAGGTTAAAAAAAGAACATGATGGTAGTATGCGATACAAAGCCAAGTTGGTTGTGAAAGGATATCAATAGAAGAAGGGTATTGATTAATCTAAATTATTTTCTCTTATGGTTAAGATGAACACAATTAGAACAGTGTTAAGCATTGTGATAATAGAAGATTTGTACCTTGAGCAATTAGATGTGAAAATGGCATTTCTCCATGGTGATTTGAAAGAAGACATCTACATGCATCAAACATAAGGGTATGATGTTAAATGACAGGAAAAAATGGTGTAAACTCAAAAGGAGTTTATATGGTTTGAAGAAAGCACCAAGACAATGGTACAGTAAATTTGATAAATCTGTCAAATAATAGATTTAGGAGATGACATGTCAATCATTGTTGTTACTACAAGAGCTTTGATGATGGTCGTATCATATTGTTATTGTATGTGGATGATATGCTTGTTGCGAGATCAAAAATACATGAGATAAATAATCTGAAGAAGTTGTCAAAGAAATTTGAGATGAAAGACTTGAGTGCTACAAAAACAGATTCTTAGGATAAGAATTACTAGAGGTAAGAAGACTCATACATTGAAGTTATCTCAGGCAAAATATGTTGAAAAGGTACTAAACAGATTCAGTATACAAGATGCTAAACCAGTTAGTACCCTAGTGGCTAGTCACTTCAAACTCTCAAAAAACAAATTTATTCTAAGACAATGAAAAAAAGAATACATGTCCAAGGTCTCATATGCCTTAGTTGTTGGTGGCTTAATGTATGTCATGGTCAATATAAGGCCAGGCATTGCTCATGCCATGGGAGTAGTAAGTTTTTTAGTAAACCTAAAAAAGAAGCACTAAGGGACGGTTAAGTGGATTTTAAGATACTTAAGAGGTACCACTAACGCAACATTATGTTTTGGAGGGTCAAAAATTAAGTTACAAGGCTATGTTGACTCTGACTTAGCAGGTGACTTTGATAAAAGAAGAAGCACAATGGGATAAGTTTTCACCTGAGGAAATAAAGTAGTGAGTTGGGTATCACAACTACGGAAGATAATTGCACTTTCTACTATGGAAACGAAGTACATATCAACTACAAAAGTTAACAAAAAGATGATTTGGTTACAGAACTTGATGAAGGTTTTGGGTGAGAAGCAAGCGAATAGCAAGCTTTACAGTAATAGTCAGAGTGTCATTCATATTATGAAGAATTTAATTTTTCATGATAGAACCAAACACATTAACAGGAGGTATCATTTCACATGATCACTCTTGGAAGACAAGGTGTTGAAACTGGAGAAGAATCACACAAGTGAGACTCCTACAAACACATTCTCCGGTGTGGTTATAATAGAAAAACTAAAGTTGTGCAAAACTTCAGTTGGTCTTAATGGTGAGGACAAATGAGCTAAGCCACAAGAATTTCAAAAGGGGAAGAAGTTTCTTCACAAGTGCAGCAAGTAATCTTCCAAGAAGGTTGTGATTAGGCTCCAAGTGGAAGATTGTTAGTTGTGGAGCCTAATGTTATTGAAGAAGTAAGGAATAAAGGGATCAAGATTCACTGATCAAGTCGGACTTAATTTTTTGATTGATCAAAAAGGGTTTCGATCAATCGAGAAGAATGGGATTCATCCGAACCATGAACCATTGGATCGATTAAAACAGGGTTAGATCGATTGAATAGAGAGGTGTTGAAACTTTGGATCAATCAAAAGCACATTGGATCAATCGAGCAGGGAAGGCTATTGACCGAGACATCTTTCGATTGATCGAAAATAGCTCGATCGATCGAATTGTTCATAACCATAAAAAGAGTCCCACTTAGGTACAAGAGGACAAAAGTGTACTTTTGTGGGGAGTTTGATTAACCCTAAATTCCTTAGTTAGAAATATGTATTTCTGGATGTTTATGAAAATAATAGGGTGAGATTGAGAAAGTCTTGTAAAATTGAGAGAAATCTTGTGAGAAAGAGAGGGAGAGCTCTTGTGAAACATAGTGGTTTTATACGATAGAGAGAAGCTTGTGATCTTGTAAGCGTCTTAAAATGAATCATTCTTCCAAAATAGTAAAATTGTTTATGCAACTCTATGGTTTTTCTCCAGTTTGGGGTTTTTCACGTAAATCATATGTCTTGCGGTGTTCTTGTTGTGTTTGTTTTTATTCCATAATTATTATTGCATCCTAGGATCCTTCAATAAAAGGGTCACGATCTTAACACTACCAACCTATTTTGTTTGGGTTTGAATCATCTCCAGTTTGAGTGGAGAGATATCACGCCAGTACCAATCCATCCATGATAAGAAGCTTGATGGAGGGTGTCTTAATAAATACACGAGTCAAAAAAGGGTATTATATTAAATGCATAATCAATATGTATTTGTAATTAGCAAAGTACCCTTTGGTAGGCAGGCAATGTGTTGACGTGATATCTTTGCATTCAGAGATGATTGGGGTACATGAAAACTCTGCAAAATTATTAATTGTCTACGAAGCATGTTAGCAAATGGGCCAAAGGATGACATGGGCTAGGCTGTATATGTATTGATGGGATGGGTGGTAGGACTTGCATTAGGAGGTCATAAACAATTTCCTTTATAGTCAATCAAATACTAGATTTGTTATTTGTAGTATAGGTAATTTTTCTTCTCTCCCTTCCATCTTAGATATGGTAAAAGGGCACTATGCTTGGGTTAAAATTTCTTTATGGACCAGCTGCTCTGAACATGAATGTCATTTATAAACTCAGATAAGGTCTTAATAGTGTAGCCCTAAAACCAGCTTTTACATTATGTTTGGGTTGATGATGCTTCACATTATGCTTGATACTCCTTAGATTTGGGTTGTAATATTTTTTTTATTAATAAAACAATTGCTTGTTGTTCTTAGCTTCTTTGTGGTGTTTGTATGTTATTTGGCTTTCTTTGTTATTGGTTATTTGCATAGCAAGTTAATCTAACTCGTTGGCCCTTGAGACTAACAAGTGTTGCACCGACGCTTGGGAAAGAGTAATCTGTTCTAAACCAAATAGGCCCAAGAGAAAACCATCTAATTTCAAACTTCAGTCAAATCACACCCACTTTTGTGCTTGTGATAGGCCCCTTTGAACTGTAGTGGGATATGATCTCCTCTCAATAGGCCCATATCTAGGAAGTTTGGTCCGCCAAGCGAAAAGCATGTCATAAATGCAAGCCTATCAGCCAGGATCCAAAGACTAGATATGTTAGCATGGCAGCGAGTGTCTAAAACTAATAGCAGAACTAAAATGCCAGCCCGCCAAGCATCAAATTTTGACATCATAGCCCAATAAAAGTTTGACAAGTGGAAGCTACAAACCAGGGTACAAATCATCTCCAGTACAAATGGAGAGATATCACCCCCGTGACTATCCTGCAGGTGATGTATATATGATTATAAAATAATTACATAGTGGCGATTAAGTGTTTTATGATGGTTTTTAGCCTAGGGCTCATTAGATATGACCCATCCAATACTGGGTCCCAATCCTTTGCACGTGAGACTGCTTCTAGCGAGATATGGCGCGAGAGGTGGCACCAAAGCCATATCCCATCTTCCAAAAAGGTGCAATGCCAGCGGTTGGTTTTTCTTTTCCCATCTCAGTGTGTCTTGGTCTCTTCTATTCAGCTAAAAATCTTACATTGGGGTGGAGGATTTCAGGTTTGGAAGGGCTTTCTTTCGGGGTTTGGAAAAAGGCCCTTTGATGGGCCTTGTGGAAGGAAGGAAATGAATAAAAGGGAATTTCAAGATAAGTTGGTGGGTTGTAAATGTTCATAGTCTATGATAACCATCTTTTATTGGGTTTCTATTAGGAAAGATTGTGGAGTTGGTACTCCTTTTCGGGGGGTGTCAACATGCCGAGCTGAGCTTTGCCCAGCTCAGCTCAGGCTCTCATCACAAGAAGGCAAAGGTCAGGCTCGTGATGAGCCTGAGTTGCCAGCTCAAACTCGTAAAGGTAGGCCTAATTGCCCAATTCGTCTTGTTTGAACATTGCTAGGGTATATATATATATATATATATATATATAACTGAGCTTGTTCTATGAGCTTAAAACAGGGCTCAGGCTTGGCTCATAACAAGCCGAGCTTTGAGCTAGCTCAACTCATAGGGCTGTCAATCGGGCTAGGTTGGGCCGGGCCAAGGTCAGCCCAAACCTAATTACATGGACCCAAACTCAGCCCGACCCCAAACTTGGCCCAAGATAATCAGCCCGAACTTGGCCAATTTTAAAATCATGGGTTTCAAGTCACCTGGACTTAAATCTCCTTTTTAAATTTGGGTTGATAATGTGCACATAATTACTACTGAATACTTTGAAAATATTCCTAATTAGTTAAATTTGGGCTGATAATGGACCCAAAACTACCCTATATTTTTTGGATTAAGCTATACAAATTTTGGGCCGGACTGGGCCACACTATGTTGTATACCTAATTCTGGCCAGGTTTTAGTTGATTATTACTTTGGGCCAGGCCAAGCTGAGCTCAGGCTAGAAGTGAGTTTGCCTGAACTCGACCCGAAGAAAACTTCAGGCCTGAAATTTGGGCCAGAACTCAGACAAACCCGAAGTTAGGTTGGCCCAACCTATCAATTTTTTAGGCCAGACATATCAGGCTTTGGGCTAGCCCAGCTCAATTGACACCCTTATTGTCTCATTGATAGCCCTATCCTCCCCAGCCCAAGCCGAATTTAATTAACTGTAACTCCAGCAGGATTCGGTCAGGTGAGGCCAAGAGTAGCCTTAGTTAATTAGTCCACCTCAATTCTACACATAAACAAGCCAATGCTCTGACCACTAATCCAAGAATTTAGGTCCTTACATTTTTCTACAGACACCCATTCACACAACCACATGTAAATTATGAGTAGTGGTGGGCATAGGCCGGGCTCGGGCCATGGTAGACCCAGGCCTGGACCAGTTATATTAAGCTGTGGATTTGGTCTGGGCCTGGGGCCAAAATTTTGTAATCATTAGGTCCGAGCTCAGCCTTATATATTTGGGCCGGGCCATGTGTTTCAAAAAATTCAAATAATAACAATAAGTTTTGAAGCTATCTTTAATAAACAAACACTTTAACTAACTAAAATACTATACTTTTTTTGTTTCAAAAGGCTTAGAAAAGTATATATTTAAGTTCTATGGCTTGTTTAATAATAAAAAAATCCTTGATTTTAACGAGAATTAAACTCAAATTTTTTTCAAAATGGCACTCTTACAAACAGAGCTAAGACACTTTAATGATTTTTAAAATCTTAATAAACTATATATATATATATATATATATATAAGTCTCAACTAAACCCTATCCTAAACTTGAGTTGGAATTTTTCAGACGAAGCCCAACCCATCTTACCATTCCATCCCAACCTGACCTGAACTTTAAGTTGGCTTAGTTGGTTTTGGGGTGACGGGTGAGCCTAAACCCAAGTTGCAGCCCATGGTGACATCAGCCTGATAGTTTCAGGTAGTTCAGTTAGTTGGGGACAGCTCCAAGATTCGTATAGCAAAAGGAGAGGACTGCAGCTCAAAGCGTAATGAATAAGAGCCTCTTTACTCGACCAAGAGGAGCTGAATGTCAAGGTGTCAGGAAGCATGGGAGGCAGTTATGACTTATGAGGGAGGCCCTAAATAATCCCATAACGTCGGAGTTAGTTGTTGGGAGTTAAATGTGCCAGCTTTTATATATAGATAGATTAGATTGATTTTGCACCTGTGCAGTCCAATCAAATTATAAGTATTGGGGGTGTGCCAGTGGGTTGGCAGGGAGAGCAAATAAGTGAAGGGAGGAGGGGACACCAACTAGCTGTCTCCCCCTTGGCTTTGTGGCTCTGACTCATGTGCGCCCAGCCTCCCATAACTTAGTTCCCCACCACCCAACCCACCTTGCTTGGCCTAGCACCTTCCCAGCATTTTCTCATGCAGAAACAAAAGGCTCCCAAAAATAAGATTGGGTATGGTGAGGGAAATGTTAAGGGGGATTACACACTATGCCTAGAATTAGGTACGAATAATCCATGAACGGACAATGTGAGAATGGAGTCAGGGGCTGACACATCAGCGCCAAAAAGAGATAAGCGTCCCCAAAAAGTGTAAGTCACTTTTTGGCGCTGATGTGGCCACCCCTGACGCCATTCGGACCTATCTGTTCAGGGGTGTTCGTACCAAATCAAAGATCCCGGGGAGGGGGAATTCCTTGAGTACAAAAGGCAGGGATGAATGCCAATTAAAGGCCAGAGAAGAAGACAAACCCATTTTAGCAAGCCACAATGTGCCCATTTTTTGTTTAATCATTTGGTAGTCGAAAAGTGATTTGAGAAAGGAAAATGTTAATATTTGAGAAAGGAAAAAAAATAAAATTCCAAGGAGAAAGGGCCTTTTTTGTGCTATTTAGTTGTCAAATTCAAGAAAACGAATTTGGGCGTTTAGTTTAAGAAAGTTTCTAGATAACTTTATTACAAGATTGAAATTTTCTGAAGTCTACATAAGTCCAATTCTGTGTAGATCCAGAAAACGTGAGGTTCACGATGAACTAGTTGTAGTTTTAGGAAACAAATGTGTACAAAAATGTAAAAGCTACATTTTAATTGATTTCTCGAAATTGTGGCCCAAAGAATGTGATTTTCTCATGAACGCGATCAATTTTCTCTTTAACCAAACAGAAACGTAGCAGCTGCATCAATTTAATAATAATAATAATAATAA
>JAOXJP010059058.1:0-15729 GCA_025762735.1 Platanus orientalis | reverse complement strand
TTAGAATGGGAACTGTTCCTTTTGGGCATGTTCCACTCTTTCTCCAAGATTGTGTAATTTTTACTGCAGAGTTGTCCGGTTTCATCCCATTCGGATATGAATTGGGTTTCATCTATTGATTAAGAAAAGAGATTATTCAATTTTCGTTATAGTAGACATAGGGAAAGAAAAGAATTATATAATCCATTTTTGTCTTTTGTTCTTATTCAATTTTCGTTATGGTAGACGTAGGGAAAGAAGAGAATTATATAATCCATATTTTTCTTTTGTTCTTTTTTTTTTTTTTTGTCTTTCCTCTACACATGAATAAACCTTTACTGGGATTCTTATATCTAAATGTCAAATCCACAACCATTGATATATATTGTCAATCAAGAAATATAGAATTACAAGATGATAGTGGGTTCCGGATGGTTGTGTGGAAACTAGACAAAGAGACTATACTCAAGGCCACTCCTTGGCAGTATGGAAAAAAAGCACACATAATACAAGAAGTTGAGGGTCTATTGTACTGCAAGAAATTGTTACAACTCTAATATCAAATTGATACCGGATAGAACAAGAAAACACACGCAAGTGATAGGGAAGCTCATCATCCATAGAAATCTATCTAAGGGATACAAAGCAAGATAGACACACTTATCGTTCAAGAAAACTGCTAAAGAGATACAAATATCACCACTACAAGAAACAACAAAGAGATACAAAATAAACTTGTCACCAAACAAAATCTACCAAATGGATAAGAGTTATAAAAGAAATTCTTCTTCAAAAGCCAAATGCCAATTGTATTCAATATGACAAAATTATTTTTCCAAAAACCATATACAACTAGATCTTATGTAAGACTTAGACTTGGAATAACTCTCAAAATAGAGTAAAGTCTTATTATAATTTCAAGATAACAAAAATAGAATTTCAAAATTCAAATAACTAAAATATTTGACCATAAACTTGAAATACAACTTTTTAAAACATGAAAACAAATTTTAGAATGAAAATCACAAGAAACCTCAAAACTCGTAGCTTCGGGTTAACCACAGTCAACACAGATACATTCTAGAAAAACAGCCATAACTTCTTTTAGAAAATTCTAATTTATACACCGTTTAATGCATTGAAAACTAGACTCAGATATTTCCAACAGGATATAACTCAAAGTCTGATTCACATGGAGTTGATTCAGGTGTACCTCTAAAGTAACCCCAAAACTATTGACTAAGATTGTTCTAAAACTCAAACAAATTGTTGACTAGGCTTGCCACATCATTAGAAGAATCATGAAACACTTGGATGTCAATATATGATGTATCATGGGACACTTCGGTGTCACAAGAAACCTTTTTCATGTGAGATGGTTGTGGTATGGTCTGTCCAAGGAAAAGGTCATCGGAGTTTTAAGTCTTGGTATTCTCAATGGATTGGGTTGATGCTTGTCCTTCCCCACCAGAGGTTGTGTGGTTCGCCTTATGAGGTAGCAACAGGCCCAAATGGTCTTACAATATATATATACATATATAGAAGAGTGACGAAGAACTCTACAGCATAAAATATGATGTGAATCAAGATAATTCTATGAAATAATGTATCAAGTGAGAACATATCTAAAAAGATTATTGACAAAACCTGTATCGTATGATTTCGGAGCAAAGGATGATCAAAAGCAGGTTGCTTGTAGATATCAACACAATCGATTACATCTCCATTTTCACTCTGCCAAATAATTCATTAGTTATTACATCCAATGCACCTTTCAAATTTCAAGCAAATTAAAGACGAGGAACTAGTGCTTATACTAACCTTAATGGTCTTGACTGCAGACCGGTTGAGATGTCTAGGATGCTTAACCAATTGTTCATTTTTCATTCCCTCAACGCATGCATGACTAGTAGCATAATAGATCACTACTAGTAAAAGTAGACGATGTGTGAATTTGACACCGTCAGCCATTGAAACTCAATACTCTCAACTTCCCCACGAAAATCTCTCCTACACCTTCGAGAACACCAGATGAACGTACTTAATTATAGTCTCTCTACACTACATATGGATAAGAGCAGGTGAAGCTAAACCTTAAACTACTAAATCAAATCTTATCCCATGCAAAGAAATGCCAACAGAGAAAAAAACAGACAGGTTGCTGAATTACACCTTAGCAAGGGCTTGATTCAGAAGAGCAGGTGAAGCTAAGCCTTAAACTGTTGTACGAATCTAATCCCATACAATGAAAAATCAAAAGAGAAAGAATAGACAGGTCGCAATTACCAAAAAAAAAAAGGCAAGGTGTTGAATTACACATTAGCTAGGGGTTGATTTAGATTAGGAAGCATGGATATTGACGCAGGATAATGGTATGATACGATACGAGACACAACAATTCTTGAAAAATTAGGGTACGATATGCCAATTAATTAATTAATATTTTTATCTATACTTTATGTTAAAAATAAATAATATGCATTATAATGTTTAAAAATATTTATAAAACTAATTTAAAAGTAATAGTACATAGCAAAGAAGCACATTCATATCCATACAATGATGTTTAATCTTTAGAGTACAAAGTACTAGGATACATATGATGTGTTACTCCACAAACATTATCTCATTTTTTTCTTGTCCAAAAAAAATATATATATTCTCCAACAAGCCATGGGTACACATGCGAATGTATCTCAGAGTATCGGATACGGATACATGTGTCGTGTGTCGTACACGGATACATTGAGGATTTTGGAATATCCATGCTTCCTAGATTTATACCTTGCTATCTATTATATTGACTAGCTTGCGGGTGATGAATTATTTATAAATTTGCAAATAAGTTAGAACTTATATATTATCTAAACTATGTGATTTGAGATGAAATCATCTATAGCTCTAAATCATGACGTCACAAACAGGTAATGATTTGACACCTTTAAGATTTGAATATCGAATGTTAACCCTTTGGACTGTAGAGAGATTTAGAGCTTTTGACAAAGTTCTCTGATGTAATTCTCCAATAAGAAGAAAATATTGGCACTATTTTTGTATTATCGCAAGTTACTACAACAAACCAATCTGTTATACGGCATGCAATCAACACGGTTAAGACCTTTTTATGGTGTTCATATGCGTGCCATAAATCGAAACATCATACAAAATCGCTAAAGATGACAAACAATAATGAACATCGCAATAGCATGCTGTGAATGTTCGTAGGATTAAAGAGATCTCATTGAAAACTTACAACAGTTTGTCCAACAAGGGCTAAGTAAAAAAAGAACACAGGTATGACTGGCGTAACATCTACAATTGGATTGAAAAAACCATAAAGCTTAGGCAATTTGACAAAAAACAAAAAACTACTCGAATGAAAGGGCAAAATTGAGACAAATCAGACCAAAAATATTAAGCATTCATAGTTTTTCAAAGTATGTAGTTGAACGCCATTAAAAACTATAAATGGCTTTACAGCGTTCCGATGCATGCCATCTATAGTAGTCTTTTTACTGGGTTTGAGCCCGGATTTTGTGTGCAAAGCAAGGCACACACATGGACCAGGGGGGGACACATCAGCACCAAAAAGTGATTTACAGTTTTTGGGGCGCGCTTATCACTTTTTGGCTCTGATGTGTCTGCCCCCTGATCTGTGTGCACGCCTTGCACACGGATTTTGTGTGTATACAATCCAGAGGCCGTTTAGGGCATGCTGTTTATAATAATTTTATAGTGTTTTCATGCATACCGTTAATGTTTTTTTTTTTTTTCATAACCTGTCTCCACTCGACACCTGATAAGGCTGAATCCAATAAAATCTTAGTCGGCAAAGACCTTCACAATGTGTATTCCATTCACTCAAATCCTACTAGTCTCATCTTTGTTTCAGTCCATAAACATTTCATTCCATATTTCCCTGTGGTCTCCTTTTTCTTCTTTTTTTTTTTTTTGTAAATTTTGCGGGGGGTATTAGTAACAGAAATTTATTAATAAGAGAGGGAAAACAGAGATACAAGAGGAGATGGGCACTTCTTAAATAGGGCAACAGCCATATATACTCCAAGAGTGGAAACCCAAACCTCTGTTGGTCACCAATTTAACTAGTGGAAAAACCAACCATTTCAATATTCCACGACTTTTAATATCTCCAACAATTATAAAATTAAATGGATTTTTGAATTATTGTTAATAAGAAAGAGGTATTAGTTTATGTTTTCTTATACTAAAGCAAGAAGCAAAGGATTCAACAGAAAGCATTCATAAAATTCTAAGTGTTTCTATGCATATGAAGTATCTTCCGCGAGTAATAGTGTACAATTTATTATCTGAAATCAAGCACACGGAGTTAAGAAGCATCTGCTACTTGGCCTTCAATTATGAATTAACCTTCATCCTGCCATGAAAATTTAAGCAACATTCAGAAGATACAAATTAAGTCAAGCTAGTGCAATGGAATGAGAAAAAATTCCATGAGTTGACCATACTCAATAAAGATACCTTTCGAACATTCACAAGAGAACTAAGTGTGTGAACATGATCTAAGATAAACCAACTGCATTAAAAAATATTCGTGTCTTCAAGGGGGCCGGGTCCACGTGCAAGATGAAGTTAAGCCGAGCAGCAGGACTATACTGTGTCACCTTTATTTCAAGGGGTCAAGGGTAGTTTAGGCTTCATCTTATTTGAGTCCTACATATGTAATTCTTAAAAAATTAAAAAAATAAAAAACTAATGGTTGAGTCAAATAAAAGGGAGTCCTCCCTAATTTCTAATAAATAGGGTAATTAGTGCTATAGTGTCCATAGCAGCATTGAGTTTCTATATGTAAGGTCTTAAATTTAGTATACTTTGAGACACAAATTTTTATTATCAGTAGGTTTGGTTGTAGAAAAGGTTAGAAGTTTCTAAGAAGGTTATATGGGTTGGTTTCTAAATGTCTGTTTTAGAAGATATTTTAGAACAAAGACGCAGATGTTTATCATTCCTTGCCACCAAAAAACAAGCATGATGTTTATCATTTATAAAAACAAACAAAAAAAAAAAAAGGAGAAAATAGACAGAGAAGCCATCTTCTAGATGGTTAGGATCAGGGTCAAAATGAGACCTGAGGTAATAGAAATAGAACTGTGTGGTCAATCAGTGCACATGTATGCACGTTCTATAGGCACTCACCTGTGTTCATTGTCCAAGAGTGTCCCTCTTGAGGGGGAGTGTGTAATTAACTGTCTTTCCTAAAACCCTAAGGTTGTAGCAGAGGGTAGAGTTAGTATATTTAATATATTTCAACACTCCCCCACAAGAGGGACATTCCTGGACAATGAACACAGGGGAGCTACGTACTAGTCTGTATGCATACTATTGTTGGTGGTTTTTTTACCTTTGACCCGGACTCAGATGACCTGTATTAGTAGAGTGGATCCAGCTCATGCCTCAAGTAAGAGGACTTTTGAAACTCGAGCAAGGGAGTATGCTATCAAGCAGGTTTGGCATTGCCTCGATTAACCTCCCCGGTTCTCAAACAATTATGTTGTACGGGATTTTTAATTCTAGACTCGAGTGATCCTCAATCGATGAAGTGGGTTTAGCCTTTGCCTCAATTAAGAGGTCTTTGACAACTCGACCAAAGGGTAAAGATAATCCCAATCATAGAATAAAAGAGAAACACAAAAATGATCTATAAGAACAGTGACCTTACTTGCATTAATTGATACAATGGTTACATGAACTCAAGTACTATCATGTGCTCAATCGAGATGTAGAATACAAGAAAAAGATACAATAATACTACAAAAGATACGCAACAGCTAAAACTACTCCTAAGATAATGATAAGATACGAGATGATTGATGGAGAGGCCGCCTTCATCTAGTAGTGCACAATTTATAGAACTCCCTATGCCATTTTCCAAATTATCTGCTTTGTGGCATCTACCTCGATTTAGTGGTTACTTGCAATAATGGAACTGATTGTATGCCCCTTGTGTCCCACATTCTTCTTAACTGGCGTTCCCACATTTTCTCTACAGGCTAGATTTGAGATGTGCGGTGAACAACCACTATCTTCTTAACCATTGTTCCCATGTCTTTTCTATAAGCTAAATTTGAGAAAGTAGGGTAAACAAATGCCCGCATGTGTTTGGTTTGAATAGAAAACGAAGCATGTGTTTTTCGCTGCCAATTCAAATGGTCATAATTACTCGAAACACCATCTTCCTTATTTATTCAAGTGAAAACTTGCCTCATAAATGTGTATGGGGATGATCTTCTCTGTTAATCCACTCATGATATGATATTCTATGGACTAGCCTTGCAGTTCTCCCAAAATCAAGGCCATATAGTTGCTCAAGGAGATCAACCAAATAATCTTGAGGTAAGATTTTGTCCATAGGCCGAGTTACCATATTTTTTCCCTGGGCCTTGGTAAGGCCAGTAGTGAATTTGGCCTAATGGTGTGCCATACGGATCATATGCATTTGCACTTCCATGTGGTCTGCATTGACCATACAATGCTAGTCTTAAGTGACTAAAATCATCAGGGAATACATTTAGTCTAACAATGTTTGTTGTCAGTTTAACATTGATGATAATCTACTAGGACTAGTGGATCACGTTATCCGTAATACTATGTAGTGATTTGGTGAATCTTACTAGTTGCTCAGTATAACGGAAAGAAGAATACACATGTGTTCAATTATGCCCAAGTGGGAGACGTAGCAACGTAGAGGTGTCATGATTGACCACACTCAAAACGAGACACTTAGAGATTGGACTCTTTAGATAAGGTTGTGATGTTTGGGAAATATCATAACTCCTTATGAAGAGTCATCTTGGAATATGCAACTCCTTCAGAAGAGTTGTGTTGGTTCCCAACCAAGAACCAACACAACTTTATCCAATACTTCTCTCATGAAAAGTTGTGTACATAGAGAAAAAGTTATGTTGGTTGACAGAACTAACACAACTTTGTCCAGTGCTTCTCTCATGAAAAGTTGTATACATAGAGAAAAAGTTGTGTTGGTTTGTCAACCAACACAACCCTAGATTTAAGAGTGTCACACCCTTTGGATAAGTATAAATAGAGAAGGTGTATAACTATATCCCACATTAAATTGGATGAGAATTCTTTCTTAATTTTTCTCTCCTCTCATTTTTGTTTTAACCTTTTATATACTTATCCAAAGGTGTGTGAATGATACCTAGTCTCACGGCACCTCATCACAACCTTATTTAGAAACTGTTTGTTTATAAACTAAACCAAACCGAATTCATTAAACCAGTTTGTTAAGGGTATAAGGCAACTCGTTCTTGTTCTTATCTTATTGATTGATGGTCTTTGTGGTCCAACAAAAATTAGATGTTCTAACCCACTTTAGCATGTATTTGAAGTCTCAAAACACAATGTTTGTCATTCCATATATGAAATTATATAAAATTTTATGAACTCATCACTACAACAAAAATGGCTTTTTATAGCATGCAATCCACATAATTAATATGTTTTTGCGGCATTCATATGAATGCCATAAAATGAAACGTCATAAAAGGTTAAGGATTTTTAACGGTACTTAGAGAAGGTCGTACAACAAAAGGACATGCATGGAACTACTAAGAATAATATAAAACAATAAACATCCAACTATACTAAAGATTTGTATAAAAAATGAGCATGCAACTATATGGCATGAAGAAAAGAACAAAAATGTAACTAGAGTATGCTAGAGCAATAGATTAGTCTAATAATAGAGTGTATAAGTCTATTTAAACTGACTTGGGACATAGTGATAAGTACATGGTTAAGATGAGATTATAAATCTCATGAGAACAAGACGGAAGTCTAATACTCTGATAGCTTTGAAATTAGATCCTAAGCTATAAGAGAGCATTAAGACACTGAACTACGTAATTTTATCTGGGATAGATGTGACTAGGTTTCAACACTTAACAGTCTATGTGAGTTATAGTTGAATGGTAATCCGCATATAAACATGTGAGTCTAAGTGAAGAGTTTAGAATGATTTGTTTTGAACGAAATGATGCCTTGTGAATGTTTCCCTATTTTGAAAACTTCATATAAGATATTGACATGGAAGAATCCACAAGATGGATTAAGCCAGTAGGGCAAGCCTCCAAGGTTGGACAAAGAGGAACAGGTTGAGTGTTTGATAGATATTAGGCCATAAATCTTGTATAAATTAGTATTCTAGGAATACATACCCCTGAAGACTTATTAGAGTCCAAGCCTTGGATCTGGTGAGATCAAATTTCTTTGAGAAGATCTCAAAATAGTGGTAGTAAGGAGACCTATATCAGAAAACACTAGTGAGTCTGAGGACTAGTGAAAACCAAGAACCTCAAATGAATGCCAACATGAAGAAAGCCAAACGGACTTGGTTCTAGCAAAAGGAGATCCAAGTCTATCGTAAGACCACGTTGTAGTGTACTATTGTATAGTGAGGGATGATGCAATCCTTTGGATTGTAATGGTAGATGATGACTTTGAACTCCTGAGAGTATGATGGATCTTTCATGTAGGGCATGTGCCAATTAAAAAATGAAATAAATTTTTCTAAAGAAACTTGATCTCGATGGTGTAATAGAGGAACGTGTTCTCTATTGATTGATTGGTCACTGGTGTCGTCATCAATTTTATTATCAATTAAAAGGGCCTAGCTCTACAACTGATGCCCTAAGAGTAGCAAAATCCATCAGATAAGTCAAGAAGCTTTCTTAATTAGATAAGCTTGAGAAAGACATCACATGTAATAGTCAGAATAGTGTCACGCTTGTAAATGATGTGATGGTGTTAGGAAATCCTGCAATGGAACATGTAGAACACCTAATCATGACATAATGTTTATAATACTAATTGGCAATGGATTTGGAATTCAAATGATGCCATTTTGTCTTAAAGAACTAGTGAGAGTTGTATGTGGTGTAGTGTCTAAGACACAAGGATCTGTTAATCAAGCACTGACATGAAAGACCTAAGGTTGTCACTGACTTCTGATAAACAAGTTGGTTTATGGGATAGAAGGGATTGATGTACATAATCTAGAATATTTAGAGAAGGTTCTCAGAGTAAAGCTCGACATGATGATTGAGTGTGTCTCATCAATAAAACCTAAGATATTGGAAAAATCTAATATGAATATCAACAGTTGGATGATGGGGATCTTAGTATATGGAAACTTTGTTACAAATAGTTAGCAACGGACTATCTAAGTCTGAGAATGCCTTGAAAGACATTGTAGAGTAGATACATGAGATTAACAGGTAAATGACATTAAATTGTCAAAGGTTTGGTTCAAATGTACCTAGGATACAAAGAGCCATGAAGTCCATCTAGAATGGATATGTTGGTATTTGCGAACATAGTAAATTACATGTTGTGGGGGTTTGATTAAATCCGAATCCGTTACTGCAAGGATAAAAGATAAGATCCATGAAATCCGGAAGCAATGTATGGCTTATTCCTTAGAAATCGAAGCTAGAAATCTTGTTAAGGGCAGGTGGTAAAAAATGGTGTTTTCATTGGATGCATTGACATAAATGTCATGAGCATTGATCATTCAATACATTCAGATTGTGATCTGACGTATAGCAGTGGCAAGTTTGTATTCATAATCATGTGAAGAACCTAGTAATTGAGAGATGACTTAGTGTCTGGTGATCTAGGCCAATGTGCCTAAAGCACATGATGTGCATAATGTACATTGTTCAAGTTGAACACCTGTGGGATGTTTGTGAATGGTAATCTAAATGAAAAAACCAGAAAGACACTTGCTTTGGAATTTCAAGTGGAGGCATTTAATGGATAAAAATGTTAGAACATCACATGATAAGTAATTTAGGCCATGCCTAAAGACATGCATGTTAGAGGAGTTCCTACACAATATACATAAGGCTATCTAAAGTGTAGTACCATATAGAATGGTTAACCCACTCTCTAAAAGGCTTTGGAAATTTTAATCTCCAAATGTTGAAAGGATCGGATAGACCTAAAAGGTGGTGTTGATGGACACCAAACTGATTGTCGTAAGTTCAATAGGAAACCAACTTAAGTAGCCCAAAGGTTCAACGGTTAAACGAGTTAGTACTATTGGGAAGCATAATCGTTACTTTAGTGACTATAGTCCGTTCCTATGAAATTTTCATTGAAGGAGATCCTATGGAATAGGGCTTTAAGCCTATAGTCTGGGACTATGGATGGAAGGTTGAAAACTGAGTTAGATGTTAAGTCTGGGACTGCAATCAATTTTTCTTAACGATTTTATCTGGAGACTCGGGTTGGGTTGAAATAATGCCTAGGTTTAGCTGAAACATGCTCTAGATGAGTTGAAACATACTCTAGTTGAGTGGAAACATGCTCTAGATGGATTGAAAGATATCCTATATGGAATGAAAATGTCCTGGTTGGGTTAAAACAAACCCTATTAGAGTTGAAACACACTCTTTATGGTTCACGAAAGAGTTTCTTATTACCAAAGTCCGGTACTTTGATACCAAATAAGATACTCACATTTCTAAGCATGAAAGCTAGTCACTTCTTATGAGATTCAAGTCATCTTTAGATCCCTTTAGCAAATCCAAGATAAGCATAGACTTTAAAGTGTCAACCTTAATAAGTGTAAAGCCTGTCTAGAGGACTGAGCATATAATGAGCTGGGTTTGTCAAAAGAGATATTAGTTCCAAGGTACTGCACTATGTTCTTAAACAAAAAGTAGTTTGTTACATAAAGTATTGGTTCTAGGGACATCCACCATGCACTGATGCTCAACAACCTCGCTTATTGCCAATAATACTTGATTTTCAAAAAAATTTTAAACAAGTGGGGGATTGTTGAAAACAGAAGTCATTAAAGATTTTCTTATTTTAAGTTTTCAATTTTTGGTGTTTTCAAAATTGTTCAAAACTTGCTTTTGGTGAATAGTCCCACAACGGAATCTTGGGAAAACTTTTTGCACTATATAAGAAATGGCATTTCCTCACCTTGTGTATTTTGAGAGAGCCCACACTCTCTTGTCTTGCTACGGTGTAGCAAGGTGCATGGCACCTTGTACACACACATGCGCGCACTTGTACAGGCACGGGCACGGGCTTGAGTACGGATGCCGATGCAAGCAAGGGCTCTTGAGGCACACTTTACACTTCACACTTCACACTTCACACGTGTTCATCATCACGAGTCACATTAGGGTCTCAAGATTCCTTTTTGATGTCCTAGATGGGTTCTCTTTAAACTAGGTTAGTTGTAGAGAAAAGGTTCAAAATTGGACTTATGCGCAAATGAACTAAGGACAAGGTGTGTGAATGACTTGGACTAGGGTGCACAAATGAGATGGCTCTAGGGTGCTCGAATGGACATTTGTGATTGAGTTGAACCAGGGTGCATGAATGACCATGTACGAATGAACTTGGACCAGTGCACGAATGAACATAGATAAGCATGGGAATGAACCGTATGCAATTGTCCACACTTTCCCCAAGTTGAGCTCATTCACAATGGCTCAAAAGGACCTAGAATTGCATGTAACATAAGTAAAGCCCATGCCAAACCCATGCTATGAATGATAGTGGTCCATTCGCCCATGTTTGGACTGGTTGATGTCCACCCAAATTTAGACACATGTCCTAGGTGGTTGAGGCTATTATAAAATGCCAAAAGTGGGCTATAACCCACTAATTCGCTGGAGGGAAGGGAGAACAAGAAAGGGGACCCCGAGAGAGGGAGAAATGAGGAGAAAGAAAGAGGAGAGGAATAAGAAGAAGAAAGCCAATGGCCATGGGGTTTCCAACCCGCAAATGAACTTCTCTCCCTCTCATTCTTTCTATTTTTGTCCTTGGACCAAAGGTCCATTTTGCACTTGGACTCACTCCCTCATAAGAGGTAGAAGCTTGAGTCTATGGGCTCTAAACCCTCCATGCCACAGTGGTTCCTTTGGAAACACTGTGTTGGAGGTCCTTGTCTTCGTGACTTAGTTTTTATATATGATGTTCACCTTCTTAAAGAGAAACTCTACCAAAATTTTCATAAAATTTAGAGAAGTTTTGTCGCTTGTTTTTTAGGTGTATCCCATCACTAAGGGAATGGGAGGTATCATGGTCTCTCTAGGGAGTGCACCTCGTTGAGAGACATGACATGGTTTGAGCTTTGGTTGTATCTCGAGGTTAGCTTGGCTCACGATCCCTTGCACATTAAGTGGGAAGCCTCGACTATCCTTAAGAAACATGATAACGATACCTCCAAGCCTCGGATTAGTCTAGTAGAACTACATCCCTCTCAATTCCCCTAGTAAAGGGGGTATGAAGGCAGCCTGAGGATAGAAAAACTAATGGCACAACTACAACCTAAAGACCCTAAAATCCACCCTATTACATGTTTGATTTGATTGAACTCACTAGCTTTTGTAGGTGACATCCAAGATCACTACAAGATTAACAAGCGTTAGCATTGCAACAGGATATTGCATGTTAAATTGTATGCCATGTGATGGACCAATTTGGGCAGCTGATATACTCAAAGGAACAAGTGATTAACTCTATAGTAGACTATTTAAGACTCGTTCAACTAACAAAATAAGCCACTGAGCAATAGA
This sequence comes from Platanus orientalis, assembly GCA_025762735.1. Classification (NCBI taxonomy): domain Eukaryota; kingdom Viridiplantae; phylum Streptophyta; class Magnoliopsida; order Proteales; family Platanaceae; genus Platanus; species Platanus orientalis. Next base: position 3,151 of record JAOXJP010059058.1, on the reverse strand, counting down.
TTTGATTATCAATAACATGAATGTAGAATGTTGAGGTTGCTATGTATTTTGCCAGTGCCTTCCACCAGAGGTTTTGGAAAATGAATCACCACCACCTGACATCACAACCTCATGTTGAGGCCACACCAATAAGGCTGCAAATCGGGATGGGCCAAGATCTACCTGAGCCCAACCCGAAAACTAACAGATAAGCCCAAACTTGGCCAGAGCCAGTCCTAGGCCCGAGGCCTACAGCCGAAACTTGGCCCAATTTGAAAATTCGGGTTTTGGGCCCAGTTATGACCTTTTTTACACGTATGCCCTGCTTTTCATTTTTCAAGCCTAGTTCAGACATTTCCATATCAAGCTAAGCCCAGTTTATTGATGATTTTTTCATTGCTTACTCTTTATAGGGTGTATATTGATGATTTTATCGCTAGCTCTTTATACGGTTAATATTATGGGGAAAATATTTTTGGGCATTACATTTACGTGCATGTACGCAAATAAACATAAATATACAAAATAAAATAGAAAAAAGGGAAAGATAAACATAAATATCTTCATCAATGAGCGCCCTTTGGGCACTATAATTAACAAAATAACACAGCCTAATAAAAAACATCATTACAATAATAAAATGTAAGCCATTTCACATTTCAGGTGTCTTGAAACTTGAAAAGTTTCCGGACTGAGGCCCCAATGCCCCATCTCACAACACTTCTCTGTCTCATATTCATCCCCATATACCCATCAAAGCCCCCAACTAAACCCCCTTCAACTTCACCCTGATTATATTTAACTGTCAAACCATCCCCCTATTTCACCTCCTTCAAAAACTCTAATTTCATCATCATTTTCAAAAGCTTGTGCAATTGTGCAAACCAACTAAGAGAGATGGAGAGAAAGAGAGAGAGAGAGAGAGAGGGGAAACAAATATCTACATCATGAAAGTGATACCGAAGATGAATTGATGTTAGAGCCACAGTGCAATGGAGAACGCTAAAGGAAAAGCAAAAGAACAAATCATTTAGAATAGAGAGAGAGAGAGAGAGAGAGAGAGAGAAAGAAAGAAATATACCTATGTCGCCGGTCTGCTGGAGAGAGAGACTGAGAGAGGCCCTCACTCCACAATCAGCTATCGAGAGAGAATAAGAGAGGGGAAGAGCATAGTTTTGAGAATCATAACGATTATTAAACCGGTAAGGTGAATGGTTTAGATCCAACCAGGTTCCATCATTGGTTTACATGATCTAATTGCAGTCCGCTTCACATAAAGAAAGTGTAATAAAATACCCCCAAAAAATTCATAATGCATTAGAAGGCTTATGACTGGGTTTTTAATTTTTTGACATACCAACAAATCTACTAAAATACCAAAAATTAAAAACAATTCATGGAAAATGGGATTGGAATTTGGAAAGACACATATCTAATTTTTTTTCCTCTTAATTTGTTAAAAAAATAAAACCAGTTGGTTTTATTATAACCGGGTTTGTAAAAAACAGCCAATTTTCATCAGTTTTGCTGGTTATATGCGATTTTTGCCAAATCACAGTTTTAAGCTTTTGTAGAACTGTTTAGGTTGGACCTTCCGGTTCAGTCCAATTTTCAAAACTATGGGGGAGAGTAAAAGAAGATTTAAGCTTTAAGGTTTTAACATAAAACTGTTAGATAGGAATCCATCCAACGGTTATGACTAAAGGATATAAATCATATTCAGACTGGACCGAGTCAGGTGATAAATGTCAAGTTAGGGTCAGGCTGGGCTGGACCAAGTTTAGGTTTTTTTACCTCTGACTCGAAAATAAATTGGGTTTTGTTATGTGAACCCGAACTCACCCGAGCCTGAATTCAGTCAGCCCAGCGTGACCGAGCTAAAGAGATCAGTCTTAAAGAGAAAAAAAAGAAAAAAAAAAAAAAAAAGAATGATCATGAGACGACAGAGTTGCATGTGGAGAGAGAGAGAGAGAGAGAGAGATAGTTAATGAGTCATAAAAATTCAGTATATCCTTGATCTGTTTGTGTCGTTACTTGAGGGTTTGGATAACATAGGCAGCATAAGTAGAGATTAGGACATTGGAGTGTAGTGGGTCATTTGGAAATGGGGGGTATATGGTGAAGGTTTTCATGGTGGAGATTATATGGTTGATGAGGGTGGAGATCAACGAGGCATCTTTATTTGTAGACATGAAGGTTGAGAAGGATGATGACAACACGGGCGAAGAAAGGGAATTAATACTAGGAAGCAACCATGCAATATGCAAACATAGACGAAATACAAGGTATGAAGACAAGAAGGGGTGGTTGTCGATCCTATTTAACTAAACTAGAGAAATCGTAGCATGACGTAATGAAAAGAAGAGTGTTACTATCGCATGCGCAGCTCTATAAAAGAAAATACTTAACATGAATTTGTACAATCCACATATATACAAATGAACTCAAATTAAATAAGAATACCAAAACATCACATCAAATAAAAATGGAGAAATGATCTACTATATTAGATTAAACAAACAAACAAAAATATATAAATAAATTGTGCAGATTCATACCTCCTTTGTTGCACACTTCTTGATAAATTTATTTCTTCTGCATGGGCACATGCATTTTTTATGCATATTCTACATTAGGCAAAGAGAGCTAGAGAAGAGATCAGGGAGAGGGAGTGAGTTGAGGTTTATCGTACGTTGAGGGCTAGAGAGAGAGCATCATGGTGGGTATCAAAGGAGACAAGACTGGGGAGATAATGGAGAGGAGGTGGTTTCTGTCGTGAATCCTCCTTGGGGTTCTGGCTGTGATAGAAAGAAAGAATGAGAGAGTTGAGAGAGAACAGTGATTCCAGCAAAAGAACCTGATTGAGAGAAAAGGAGAGAGGCGTGAGGGTTTCTTTTCGGGGTTTCGAATGAGAGAGAGAGAGACCCTTTTAAGTTTTAAGTTCTAGTTCCTCTTGTTAAATAGAAAGGGGAGAGGGAAAGAAAAACAGATTTGTTACGTAGGAGAGATTAACCAGAGTGATCCTCGAGTGAGAATCAACTGAGGGCCCCTTTATGGACTGGAACAAGGGAATAAAAATAAAAAAAGACGATAGTTGGGATAGAGAAGAGAAACGAGTGATTTTTTAGGTTTTTTTTTTTTTTTTTTTTTTTTTTTTGGGGGGGGGGGGGGT
>JAOXJP010059057.1:0-29924 GCA_025762735.1 Platanus orientalis | reverse complement strand
CTACACACCCATCTTTTTTTCTTATCACACCCCCTCTTACCAAAAATACCCATCCTTATCCCTTCCCCTATGTTCAATTTCTTTCTACACCCCCATTTTATCTACTCTCACCCTCCCTCGCGTATTACTCTCACTCCCTCATCATCTCTTTCTTCCCTTCTCTCTCTCTCTCTCTCTCTCTCTCTCTCTCTCTCTCTCTCACATATCTCACCCCCATCTTCTTCCTTCCTCCCTTCCCTTCTCTCTCTCTCTCCCCCATACATCTTCCTTCATTCCCCCTCTTTTGCCATAGCAACTACACTGTTGTTGCCACCACACTGTTGCTGCCGCACCACTCTTTTTCGGAAAGTGTTTTTTTTTCCCACGCCTTTTTCGGACCTCCAAGTCCGAATAGGAAGTTAAAAAAAACATAAAAAGAATTATTTTTAGTTTTTTGTTTAAATGCTGTCAAAATTTGGTTATATGATAGATATGGATGTTGGCACTTCTTGTCGTAGCACCTTTCGTCATGCTCGTGTCCCACCGACAGCATCAACCAGGAGAAATTGTGTTTGCCAAACGTCAAGAGTGTTCAAATCGTCAAAACCATTAGTGTCTCAGAATTACGTAGATGACAACTTGATGTATTTATATGCCCAGAACTTTGAAGAGACTAATGAGTCTCCAAATGTTCCTAGAGCTCCGGAAGACTTGTCATTGATACCAAGTTTTGGTACACACGTTGTTGCGGCAATCTGGTAGTAAATGGTGTTACATATTGATTGTTTTTATTTATTATTGTTATTTAATGCTAGTAATTTTCAATGTTTATATTTATTACTGTTATTAATATTATTTGTTTTGATTGTAGGAGAGGGAACCTCTAAAATGCATATCTCACACACACAAAATTCAAGAGTGGGCAATGGAGGATCAAAATGTGTCCAACGAGATGTTCAAAGTATTGATTGGTGTTTCTGGCTTGCGTCTATTGATTTTAGCATCCTACCAGTTTATTAATAGAGTAATGGTGTTAGCCTTTCTGGAGAAATGGTATCTAGAGACAAACACTTTCCACATGCATTTCGAGGAGATGACCATTACTCTGGACAACATCTGAAGTCTCTTGGGTATTCTTGTTGTTGGTTAAGCTATATCAACAGGCAAAGAGAAGCTATCACACAGGGATGCAGTCAAGTTAGTGGCCACTGGGTTGGGAGTCTCGTTAGAGCAGGCGGTAGAGGAGCTTGGAACCGTTCGGTGTCAGTCAGTGCAGTTGGAGTGGCTAAGGGTTTTGTTTAGCCAAGTTCATGACTACATTGATGTGGCTCAGATTGAGTGCGCAGCCAAATGTCCATTTGTTATTTTTATTGAGCTATACATTATTCGTTAAGTCTGCCACACAGGTGCCTATCATGCATCTGGTGCTATTGAAAGACCTATTGGAAGTGTAGGAGTATGCATGGGGTGTTATAACCCTAGCATATCTATATCGCCAGTTAGGAATGGCGAGTCAAGTTGTTGTGAAACAGATGATAGGGTACATTACGTTGCTGAACGAGTGGGTATATGAGCATTTTCTCAACTTCACACTTAATTGTAACTTCTCGAAAAAGAGACTTGACCATTAGGGGATAATTTGCTGGCCTTGCGGAAGTCTATTGACGTATTAGGCATTAATGAGGTATTACATTAAACTTACATTTGCTTACTTAAGTTACGTAGAGCTTTACTTAAGTTATATAGATTTAACTATTAGCTTGATTACTTAATTGATGTTCATTTTAACTTATTTTTACAAGTGTACTGATAGCCATGTAAGGACAATCGGGACCAATATCCATTTATGGATATTGCATTCTATCGTGGCATGCTAAAGTGTCTTGATGTGGTTGAGCCTTATAATTCAGACAGGGTGTTGAGGTAATTCGGCCAGTCCAAAACATTTCTCATCCTCCATTATCCCCATGTCAAACTGAGTGTGGTGCCTTGTCAACATAGTATCAGGTTGAATATCTGTACATTGATCATATATGGGAAAGGTGGAGTAGCCATGTGTTATGCCTTGAGGACCGATCCACTCCAGTTTCTTATCATGGGGAATGTACTTTGAATTTCATGGAGTGGTATGCATATATGTCCCATCCCTACGTGTAGAACCTCGAGTATTGATCCACCTTTGATGTGGATCAGTCCTCTTAAACTAGTGCACCCTCGATGTAAGTTGATCTATGTTTTAGACGTGCAATGGGCCTTATGGACTCTGTCATCGTGCGTGGTCTCGATGTACATCCAGAGAACATGCTCAGTATGATCCAAAATGTTTGTCATATGTTTAGAGAGATTGAGATTGATCCAGTCGTTGCTCCCGATAACTGCACTGACTTCACGTTCTTCCGTAGATGCCATAAGAACATGCCATAAAGAGGAGAGAGAGAGAGATGACATGTATTTTTATTTTATTTAATGATGAAAATTTTTTCTTGTATTTGTACAGGGGATGACCTCATTTTCTTTGACATATTTTATTGATATGATTTATGAGGCAGTCGTATTTATCATTTTTTCATTTTTTTCTATTCTCTTTGCAATCCGGGTGTGTGTTGATAAGCACAACCACATCAGTCCGTGAAAATTAAATACAAAGTTGTCATTAAATAGAACATATCTTTATTATAAAAAGAACTGTTAAAATACAATATCACATAATACATCAATCATTTAAATCTATCATATCCTGTGTGGCTACATCTGAACTAACAATGTCTCTGAAATCTTTGTATTCAGGGTTAATGTGCTGGGAGCTCTTATCCTGTTGCACTGGCATATCGATACTGATATCAGTTCATCGCTATAAGTGGAATAGGATGACCCAACGATAAGAAGACCTGAAAAAAGATGATAATATTACACAATGTTTAAAACAATTGGAATAACAACATAATGGACCCAATAACAATTTATATCCGGTCAGATGTTGGCAATGGATTTGATCTAAGTGGCAGGAAGGTTAGGCATTGGTGTATGCAAAAGTGATATAGGACCACATTGTAACCGGATGCTATGAGATGTCCACAGTTTGACATGGTCATCCAATAGGCATATACAAGACAATCATCAAGGCATGATGTAGTTGGTTCAGCTCATCAACTCGCTAATGAGTTCCGTATATCTGCTCATAATGTGGCCCATGACTATGCAACTTGTTTAGCAAATCCACTTTAATCTATTGCCAAAGCTTCTTCATGAAATCCCAGCAATCTAGCAATTGCCTTGAATCCACAATTTTTGTCAACTGCCACATCTTTAGTCATTTAAATATAAGGCCTTAACCATGCTATAAATGTCTGGGTGAATGATGTTGACTTGTGTTTTGTCTCTTGACGAGTTCAAAATACTTATAAAATAAACAAGAAAACATAATATGTTAAATAAATGAACACATCATAATTTACATTGTTATAAATATATTAACTAGATTTTCCTTTGATATTCTCTAAGGTTGTGGTTGGCAAGATTGCAATAGAGTGGCAACCATAGCTATAGTTTCGGGTGGAGAATGACTATTCTGCACTGAAGATAAAATTTCAAATGCAGGCGGTTCATGCAACGTAGATGTGTCAATCTTCACATGTGGGCGGCCTCGCATAATTGCCTTCACCTCCGGTTCCATCAAGTGTGAACTGTCTAGCATTACCATCTCTCTTAACTTCTTCAATTTTTGTAACTTAGTTGTGAGATATTGTTCATTAAACTATCACACAAACATCTTCATATCATCAATACAATCCAAATCCTAGTCTGATTGGGTTGAAGTACTAAGCATGTCAAGCTTACACTAATGTGGATGTATAGAATCAAAGGGAATTAGGCAACCTTGCCTCATGTAGTGTGCAATCTCACATGCATATGGCAATCCGTGCATGCATTGACAAATACAATCACATGAAACAACATCAACACCAACACATTTGGCTCACTTCATCTCAAACAAAACTATCTTCATCACCTTTATGGAAATGTTGCTTTGAAACTCTTTAAATTTGGAAGACTTAAAGTTGTATTAGACGACTGTCTTACTCTTCTTGAAAGATGCTTTGATACTTGTATGCTGTAACTCAAGCAACATATGTATAATTTTCCAATATGACTCAAAACCCCATTTACTCGATCCAAGTTGCCTCCTTAGCTTTACATGCTCACTCTCAATCCTATTCATTGTAGTAGTCCCAAAATGCATCCATCTATCCGTCCAAACAGTCACAAATCTATCTATAACGCCCCCGAACCCAGATTCAGATATGGATCCGCATCGCTTCGGATTCGGATTCGTTACTGTTCATAAATTTGATAATCCACATAGAAATTGGCCCAAATCCTGGGAACCACAAGTAAGATCCAATACAGTCCACATGTTTTCATTTGAATTTTCTTAATTCCACTTAGTCCTATAATTATATTTCAATTGTTTGCGAAAACACATTCAATATTCACTGATCACATATATTCAGATCAAGATGCGGAAGCGTAATCTAAAATCCACAAAGATCATAGTAATCCAATAGTATTAGATCGAAAGAGAAATACCACTAGGGTGCCCTCTCACCCAAATATACAAAGGGAAACATCTACTAGTTTGAAAATATGATCCCAACACCAAGGGAAACCCCGAAATATGTCCAAAATAAGGATACGAAAAATAAAAGGACAAGTCCCTTGAATGAAGGACCTGCAATAATAATCAGTCTAAAAAATAAATGGTTAGGTTAGTCCCAACATGTAAGAAATCAAACAGACTATAAATAATCTGAAGTAAAGCACACATTTGAATACTAGCATGTCCAAAGGTTAATACAAAGCTAAACAGATATCGAAGTAATAATCACAATCATCCTAGTACAGAAATATCAATAGTCACATGTCACATAGAGGTCAATGGTTAAATACAAATATTTAAGTTATAATAATAATTCAATGTGGAGGTCAAAACTTATAAACCCGATAACATATGTTAGTCTTGAGGGATTTAATGTTCTATAATTTTGAAGTGTTCAGGGTTCGATGTTTAAAGTGTTTGGAATCCACATGGTTCATAATATTCAGATATTCAATATTTAGAATTTAAAGATTCAAAGTGTTCAGAGTTTACAAGGTTCAATATTCAAAGAAGTCTAAAGTTCAATATCCAAAAGATCAAAATGACACACTTAGCCCAATGTCAAGGCCCACGTGATCAAAAGGCTCAAAGTCCAAAAGGGTCAACATCAATAAGTTCGAAGGTCCAGATAGATTCACATATTTTTTAGTGTTCGCATATAACCCTACGAGTGGGGCTCACATATCTCTAAGTGCTCGTATAAAGCCCAACGAGTCGGGCTCGCATTTCTCCGAGTACTGGCACATATAGCCCTACAAGTGGGGCTCACATATCTCCGAGTGTTGGCATATATCTCTATGAGTGGGGCTCACATATCTTCGAGTGCTGGTATATTGCCCTACAAGTGAGGCCCACATAGTTCATATATTCGAAGTCCAAAAAAGTGGTTTACATCAATAAATCTAGGGGTCCACATGGTTTAAATTATTGAAATGTTTTTATAATGTGTAAAACATTCGTAGGCATCACATTTCCATAAATCAATCATTTCAAAAGCACATGGTCCACTTGGATTCACTGTTATTATATAATTCGATGTTCATAAGTCTGAAGTCACAATGATTCACTAAAATTTCACATGGAGTCAATGATTTAAACATGTAATAGGATTTGAAGGTCTGCATGGTTCACATAATCACATAATAGGCATAGAGTTCAATAGAATCAATGAATTCAATATATTTCCACATAAATTCACATGTATTCCAATGAATCAAATCACATAGATCAACCAATATCACTCTTAGTGTTCCAAACAAAAAGGCAAAACAAAATTACCTTTCTAATTAATCACAAATATAATAGATCTTGAAGGATTCACGGTCTCACACATATTTTCAAAGATTTACATGGAGAAAAATTTAGATTTCACATGTTCTAAAGGATTCCTTAAAGAAGATCAATCCGCACAATGTCTAGGATTAATAATATTTCACAAAATAAGTGTAGATCTAAAGAATAAGCAAGATCCAATGGTCTCAAGCATAGGTCTACAAAATTTTCAGAGATTCCAATAAGAGAATAGCTATCCCATGCATAAGGAGCATGAAAACTTGCTAAACAAGCCGTAAAATCAAAGATCTAATATGTTTCAAATGATGGAATTCAAATAATTCCAATAATCTCAAAGAATTCTATGTATAACATCATATAATTTGAAATCACAAGAGGGATTCACCTCAAATCACCCTTAGTAGGCAATATTTACTAATTAGATAAGCTTAGAATCTAGTAATCACAAGGTTCAGTAGCTTAAGACATAGGTTTTCATATATTTTCAGAGTTTTCATAACCAAAACACATAAATCTATGAGAATTAAAGAGGAGAATACATCAAATCATTCATAGTATCCAAGATTTGCTTACAAGAAGCTTAGATTCAATGATTCACATAATTTTAGAGATTTCAATGAGTTTTCATAGCCAAAAAACAAGGTTCGAAGGAATCCAAAGAGGAAGTACATCAAATCATCTATAAAAAAGCTAGATTTTCTTACCAAAAGAAGCTTAAGGCTAAGATTCAAGAGTTAGACCAAGATTTTCAAACATTTCAGAGGTTCCAAAGGGTTTCCATAACCAAAACACATAAATCTAAGAGAATCAAAGGGGAGAATACATTACATCATTTATAGTATGCAAGATTTTCTTATCAAAACTTAAATCCAAGGTCTCCAAGAAAGAAACCTTCACTTGAACTTCTACTCCCAACTTGTTATGTAAAATAGACATAGTTCTAACATTAAAAGAATGAAACTATTAAGTTTTAGGAGAAGAACAAACTAATCTAGAAGAATTTCCATGGTTGGAAGTAAAACTTACCTAATTTGGGAAGAACTCCAACCTTCTTCTCCAAAACTTTCAAATTCCTTTCCCTTTTGTTTTAAATGAGTCTAAATGACCTAAATTGAGTGTAAATAGGGTTTTAAGTCATCATAAATGAGATCCCATTCGTGTGAGGGTTAAATGGGAGCAAGTCACGTCATAAGTGGCATAAAACGTAATATTTTAGCACTTTTCAGCATTTCTAGGCATGTTGTGATCGATCATGAGATTCGTGATTGATCACGGATCACCCAGAAAAGTCCCCAAAGTTCTGATCCTTCATTCATGATCAATCAAGTCAAAAATAGTGTTTCATGATTGATCACGAGATCCATGATCGGTCACGCATCTCCTAAAAAATGTTCCTGCGCAGACAAGTCTTAGTAAAATGGCCATATTTTTCGCTATACAACTCTAAATTACAAACTGTTTGATGCGTTAGAAAGTAGACTCAACAAAATTTCCAACAAGGTATGACTCAAACTATAATTCACTCGGGATTAGTGTCAGTGGGTCTAGGAAGTCACCATAATTACGTAGTCAGGATAACTTTTAAACTTGGTACGTTCGATGCCCAACTTGGGTTCTACACTTCTAACTCACTTTAAAAAGGTTTCTAAACAACATAAGGTATGTCTAGAATATGATAGATGACAATTTTACCCTTATGGGGCTAAATTTATAATTTTACCCTTTTTGTACAAAGCGGGGCATTACACTATCTTTATATACATCTACCCAATTACTTAGCATATATTCGAGTGCATCCATATACATGCTGAATGTGTGATTCAATAATGTGAGATGTTGAATGTATTCATCTTCTGTCGATGACAACACTAATAGGTTCCAACTCATGATGAACTTGTCCCAGTTCTCTTTTGTCAAAAACATCTTAGACTTTACAAGAACATTCCTACTGATGTGCCATATACACAATAAATGTTCAACAGTAGGAAAATTATAGAAATTGCATTCATTAGAGCCAACTCCTTGTCCATCACAATAACATGATGAAGAACACTATCATCCATCACACACTCAGTGCCCATGTGAAGTTATCTTATTTCTCACATTGGAGATATGTAAAAGTTACAGAGAAAGTCATGTCAGTGGATGTCAATCCAATAATCTCCAAAAGAGGCATACGATACCTATTCATTTTGTAGGTACAATCCATGATCAAAATATGCAGAAATGCATGTAAAAATTCCAAACTAACCGGGTGTGCCCAAAACAAATCAATCACGGTCTCAATATCATCGATTTTTCTATGCCACTCGATGTATTATGCTCTGCCAACTGTCCCAGTAGTTGCTGCATTTGAGATCTCCCAACATTTTTTGTCATTCTATGTTTATGACGTGCATTGTATATTGTATTCATTGTGGTAACATTTAAGAGGCCTCTTTGTTTCATCGAAGCCAAAACATCATTTGGTCGTACCATGCTCTTGGACATGTCAACCAACATTGAAGTCTCTTATTCTGATAGTCTTCCTACATACGAATGTCCTTCAAGATGATTTGCAGCCAAATGATTATTCACACCACATACTACTAACAAAATCTAATCATCATCAGTGAATAGCTTTTTACCTTTTAATTCAAACGGACATCCACATTTTTTCGTATCTAACACCACATGTTTTTTTCTTCTTATGTGACATCTTTACATTTCTTTTACTCTTTCTACTACCCACTCATCTCACATGCAAACATAATTTTTCTTTTTCTTTTTTGAACCACTAGAATCTGACTTCTTAATAACAACGATGAATCCATTTCTTTGCGCAACACAATTACCCACTTACATAATGTTGTTCGGCTCTTTAATATTTATACATAGAACAATAACATAAAAATTGAAGCACAATAACTAAAAACAATATTCACACAATAATTAAAAAAAATAAAATTTAAACAACTTTACCTCATGCATGATAAACTTAATAGTATAGTCCATTACTGTCTAAGTAGAAACCTTGTTGAATTGGGTCAAAATATCACCTTCCAATTGGAACATTATAATAAAATGGTTAATATATGCATTTGTAAAAAAAAAGAAAAAAAAAAGAAAAAAAAAACATATATATATAAACAAGTTCGTTCGAACTTGTTGGTCCAAACAAAATCCTATTGTTTAGCTCTGTAAGGCCGAACAAAACACAAAAAAATTAAAAAAAAAATCAAAATATGTACCATAGATTGACTTACTTGCTCTGGTTTAACTCGAGTATAAAAAAAGAGTAGGGCCTAGTCTTGGAGAAAGAGAAGGAATGCTGGGTTAGTGAGAATTTGAATAAGGAAGGGGGTGTGAGGGGTTAACGGGGGTGTGGAGGGAATTTATTTATTTATTGTTTTTAGGTTAAAAGGGTTAAAAAGATCATTTTAAATATAGATATAGAATGGAATTTTGAAATTAAAAAAAAAAAAAGGGTCGTGGAAAGCACTTTTGGTGGTGTTAAGCTCCCTTACGAAAATCCATACGAGTAATTATTTGGCAATTTCGGCAAAACTTTGGTCCGATCTGACAAATTTCAAAAGATAAAAATAGGGAATGAATTCTCATTTCTTCGGGTCGCGCGCGGGACTCGACGATTCTTCGAAAGGAAACTTCCGAGAGAGAAGAAGTGTAGAAGAGAACGACGATTTCGTTCCAGCACATAAAGGGGATTAAATCCGTCGTTCTTTACTCACATTCGACCGATCTCCTCGCAGCAGAGCAGAGAACTCCGACCTCCCTTCAGGACAGCACCTCGACCTTCAGCAACCCGTCGTACCGATCTCCTCGCTGAGAAACCCGACCTCACTTCGGGACAGCACCTCGACCTCCACTGACCCACCCGGCTCCAGCTCCAGTCACCGGCGTAGTTCCGAAAACTAAAAGGTGAGTTCTTGCATTGCTCTTTCTCTCTCCTTCAGGTTCGATGACCCCCCTGTCTCCCCCTCTTTTCTCTTTCTCTCTCCATCTCTTCAGCGTATTCTCTTTCTCCCTCTCCGGCTGCTTCAACGACACGGGCCTTCTCCGTTTTTTAGGGCTTTAAATGTTCATTATTTTCCTAGTATACTTTCATAGATTATATTTTTATATGTATTTCTCTGTTCCAATTTGGTTGACGTGTTACTCTTGTGTTCACTTTAATGTTTTTTTTTTTTTAATTGGTTTGACTAATGATCTTTTAATTGGTATCCAAAATGGTGAACTTCAAGCGTTCTGAATTGCAATTGGAAATATGAGGTTGAAGATTGCACTGATTTTGACGACCAATTTCATCTCTGTATGCCATTCGTATTCTTTAATTACTTCAACCTCTAGCTCAAGAAGCCTTGGGTTTGATGCAACTTTTTTCAAGACATCACTAGCTAAAAAGCCTTAAGTCCTATGCAACATTGTTGGCTTAATTTTTCCTCAATTATGTCACTGCGTTTTACAGTATTTGGTTTCACACTTTTTTTTTTTGGTAATTTATTTGGTTTCACACTAACCAAGACATATTTCAATTCTCCCGCCCCCCCCAAAAAAAAAAAAAAAAAAAATGATATTTTGAACACCATTGAGTAAATACTAAGATTTCCCCTGCAATAATTCATGATAAATATTTGTTTATTTCACTCAGGATAATATCCTGGCTATTAACTAGTAGTTTCTGGATTTTCAGTTGGGGTATCCGTCTCAAGTGTAATTTCAGATTCTTCTGGTTTGCTTGGAAGGTCCACATTCTCAAGGTTCGAAACACAAAACATTGCAAGATGGTTATCCTTATGACAAAAAAATAGAAAGCAACTTATCTCTGTAAAGATGGAGCTTCCAAAGTTCTTCAGTAAATATTACCAACTTGAACATGGAAGATTAACATGTGTTTAGCTTCTATAATAAACACAGTATCAATTGCCTTCTTATCATCATGAAAACAAATCTCACCTCTTAATTGCTCTACCCCATTCAATATGGAGCTAACCTCTTACATGGACAATAACTCAAAGTCCTACAAGTCAATAACATCAAGATTCCTAATAAAATCATTCAATGTAATACCTTGATTTTGTTTTTTCATTTTTCTTAGATACAAGGCTTTTTGAATAACAATACCATGATTTTCAGGCGACAACACATCCAAAAATGTCCCCACAAAAAGGTGATGATTCATGCATGGGCTGAATTAGAAGGTGTAGTATCGTCCTTCACAGAGACAATTTCAGGCCTTGTAGAATGCTCTGAACTCCTGAAGTCCAGAAAAAAAAAGCTTTAAGAAAAGGAAAAAGCGTTTCGGGACCAACAATACAGCTTTCACATTGCTCAGATGTACTATTCCATCTAAGTATTTGGTTATGCTCGGAGTAAGAACACTTTTAAGGAGCTGAGGAACATGATTAGCAAAACCTTGACTTGTAGAATCGACAAGAAGTATTGGTGATGAGTTTAAACATTTTCACAGTTTCCCAATCTTTAACCAACTTCTTGTGGTATTGGTGATGAGTTGAGTTGATTCTGTTTCTCTATATTCTGCACTAACTTCTTAGGGATAACTTTTTCTTTGGGTTGTATCTCTCATCTTTCTCATGGTAGTACTATTGAAGACGTAGTTGGATATGTATTAGTCCCTTCTTAAATCAACATTATGCCATAGTCTTGTGTCAATCAGGAAAAAAATTATTATCCGTAGGTCGTTGCCAAACAACATTCTTTTTTCAGAAAATAAAAAAAAATGGATTTTAGATTAAATGTTTGCCAAACACTCATCTGATTAGGGGATGACTCCAAAAAACTGTAGAATCTCCAAAATCAATTTTATTGATTCCGGAAGAGACTCTAGAGAATGGTTCCCAAACGGAGCCCAAATTGTCCCTCTTCATCTATGTTTTTCTCTTTCTCATAGGACTTTGAACGGAACCTATTTTTCTCTTTCCAATGCATCCTGCCATTCTCTACGTCACTCTCTTGGAGAGCAAGTTGATGCAACTACTGAAATGGATAGTGATGAAGAAGAGGCTGATGTTTAGGAACTGGAAGAAAAGGTTGGTTAGGGTTTGGACCCCATATGTTTCCTTTGGAGGATGAATGGAAATAAATTCGATGCTATAAGTATTCAGGGTAACTTAGGAATTAATTGTTTGGGGGGTATGGAAGGAAGCTAATGCTTCTCATCTTGTTGCTTGGGACAAGGTGTGTAAGCCTAAACATGCGGGAGGTTTGGGGATAAGAAGAATTAGGGAAGTAAATAGAGCCCCTCTTTCCAAGTGGCTATGGCGCTTTGGGATCGAGGAGAACTCCTTATGGAGGAAGGTGATTGTTGATAAATATGGTGTCATCAACAAATGGGATCTGACAAGTGTCGCTGGTCCTCATGGGTTCAGCCTTTGGAAAGACATTATGTCTTCGTCTTCGTGATTCAAAGAAGTAAATATGGAGGTTGGTAATGGTCGCAATACCCTCTTTTGGGATGATATTTGGAGCGATCATTGGCCTTTAAAACTTGAAGTCCCTTCTATTTTCAACATTACTTCCAACAAGAATGCATCGGCTGTTGATTGTTGGAGAGTGGATGAAAGAAGACAAAATTGGCATATTCCCCTTAGGCGATATCTTAATGATTAGGAGATCGATGTTGTGGCTCATATTTTGGGCATTCTTGACAACTTTCACCTCTTTCTTGATAATAAGGACTTTCGTAGATGGATGTTGGAAGCAAATGGTATTTTCTCGGTGTAATCGTGTTATGGGTTATTTGATCGGAGGACGGTAGCCTCCTTTCCTTGGAGGAATGTTTGGAAAAGCAAAGCTCCCTCCAAAGTGATGTTCTTAATGTGGACTGCCCTCAAAGGTCGGATTCTAACCTTGGATAACCTCCAAAAGAGGGGTCAGTTTATCCTCAATATGTGCACTCTTTGCTGTGGAGACGTGGAATCATTTGACCATATTCTTCTCCATTGTCCCTTTGCCTTTGGGATTTGGACAATGTTAATCATTGAGGCGGATATTCCTTGGGTGTTCCCAAAGACTATTTCTGATTTTTGTGAGCAATGGAATGGGTTCGGGAGGGTTGCAAAAGGAAGAGGATTTGGATCCTCTGGATTATGGTCATTTGGTGGTCCATATGGCTGGAACGAAATGGTAGGTTTTTTGACAATTACTTGGAGCCCTTTTATAAGGTGTATTGATGTGCTTTGGATAGATGCTTTTGGTGGGCTTCGGTTTGTAAATTGGTCCTTTATGGACATCAAGTTGAGTTGCGTTAACATTGTAAATTCTATCTAGCCTCTTTGTTTTTGTCCAGGAAGCACGGACACTAACATGGGACACGGGTACGATACGATACAAATACAACGATATGAAAATACTTGAAAAACTATGATACGATAAGACAATTAATTAATTAATATTTTTAGCTATATTTTATTTTAAAAAATAAATAACATGCATCCAAATGTTTGAAAATATATCTAAAACTAATTTAAAAGCAATAATACATTGCAAAAAAGTCATACCCATACAATGACGTTTTGTCTTTAGAGTATGAAGTACTAAGAGTTTAAGAAAATTACTACACAAGTGGAAAAGAAAACTAATAGAAAAGAGAACCATGTGTTGTGTCTCTCCACAGACTCTATCCCTCTCATTTTCTTTTTTTTCTTCATTCTTCTTCTTCTTCTCTTCCTTCTCTTTTCCTTTTCTTTCCTTCTTCTCTCTTTCGAAGGGTTGGAGTTGTCGTTTTGCAACCCGATGCCTCCCCGTTCCCTTTTTATTTATTTTCTTATTTGTTTTTACTATAATACTCTTTTTTGGTATTTCTTCAATTAACCCCTGTTCTTCAAGCTATTTTAGTACTCCTTAGAATGCCATGTCCTGAACATGTCCACAAAAAAAAATGTTCTCCAACATGCCACATACACATGCAGAGGTATCCTCGTAGTGTTGGTATCCGATACATTTTGGACACACCGAGGACTTTGGAGTGTCCGTGCTTCCTAGGTTTTTGTAGGGGCTGGCCGCTTTTGGCCTTGGGGATGCCTTATCCTCCGTAATGAATTTTACTTATTAAAAAAGGCTGAAAAACCAAGGGTATATTGGGGATTTTAGGTCTGATAGACAGCTAAGAAGATTCTACAGTTTTTGTCTGAAGTTAGGTAGTTTTGGTGTCAAAGAGTGGGGCCCATGGAGGGCTGGTCGACAGGCTCCTTGGGTGTATTTGTTTGGTGGTATTTTATTGCTATTAGGAGTCTTAGTTTTTAGAAAGTGGTTGGAGTTGGAAATACTTGAGGGAAAAATTAATTTTTTATAAGTTTCTAAGTGGTTAGTTTCTAAAAAGGGTTTCATTGTATTTTATAAAGGGGGCACTGCCTCCAATGATTTGTTCAATGAATGGAATCCAGAGTTTTTGACTTGTAGTGCTCCCTTCACCCTTCGTGGGTTTTAGGAGATTTTCTATTGTATGCTAGTGGTTTTTTTTTTGAGGGTTTTTATCTGCTGTAGTGTCTTGCTTCAACAAGGATTCTCCCAGGTGGTTTGGTGAAGGCTTGAGACCACGATAATAAGAGATCTGACCTCCTCTGCTGTTCGTAATTTCACGACAAAAAAAGAACCCATCCTGGGTTTCCTAAATCCTCTATTGCATAGGATGTTTTCTCTGAACCAGAGAACCATACGATTGGCTCTTGCTCTAGCTGATTATCTACACCTAGTATTGGGTAAATTGCTACCCTCAGAGATAAACAATCATCACCCTCTCCAATTCTGATTTCTGGGAACTGTTTCTTATAGAAATTCTGGCCTGTATTTGTTCTCAGTCTTTACTTTATATTCTTCTCCCCGTATCAGTCTGAGTTATTCTTATTCTTTAGGTGATAATCATTCTTTTAATCTGCTGCAATTATAACTTGTAGTTTTCTAGTTGTTTAGAGTGCTAAATCTAATAATTATAAGCCGTTTATGAATGTCTTGCTCTTCTGGATTTCTGAAACCAGGACCTGAGCTTTAGTTGTTTGAGTCCCTTAGAGTTCTCTGTTTAAACTGAAATCTGGAGGCTATGGTTTATTTTGAATTGCTGTTAATTTATAAATATTTCAGCTTATTTTGATACTTATAGTTATTGTTTTATCAGCCTCCATATCTACCCAGAAATTTCTCAGAACAGACTGGTTTTCGTATCGGTTTATATAAATTTCCTAATCTGTTTTTGCTGAGTTTTGGAGGATTTATTCTAGGGATATAGAGTTATCTCCCTGTTAAATTTCACCCTCATTGAATACATTTTGTGGGAGTTATTTGCTCTTCTTTGTTGCTGTCCAGAGTGTACCAGCATTGACTTCATATCCGTTGATTAATCTTGTATGTTCTAATCCTAAGTGTTGGGTGTATTTTGGGCCCATTACCCACAGGTGGGTCTTAACCATACCCATCCTGCATCACAAGTGGTGGCAGCTTGGTGGCAGTTTCTTCAGCTTTGGACAGTTTGACAGCCTGATGGTACGCAGCGACTGAAAACTTGTACCATCTTGCAATGCTCTCCAGTTCTGGAAATTCATAGGATCCTACAATTTTCAGCCTTGGACAGTTGAATTGTTGTCTCCTTTGTCCATCTCTACTGGCTCCGTCATTGCCTTACATCTCCAGATTCAAAGCTCTACCAGCGGATATCCAGTATCTTCAGGCTTTCGAGGGTGCCCTTTGGAGCGATCCCCTTGTAGAAAGCCTCTAAATCGAGTAGATCAAAAAGATCAATCTCTCCTGGCTTGGTAATTGAATCTCTTCTACTTAGAAATATTTCTATAACTAGAAACTAGAAGAATCTTATATTTATATTCTAGAATTAAAAATATAAATATAAAAAAATGAAAGATGATTGCTTCGACACTTATTAAGGTCTTCATCCCAGTACATTTGCCCAGGTAATAGTAACTCAACTCCCCCACTCTGGTCATACTATCCCAAAATATTGAAAACCCATCACTACTGCCTCCCTTCCAATGTTATTGCATTGGATCGACCGATCGTTTACAATGGATTTGCTCTTCTTTCTTTAGATAAGTCTTAATTTTTTTCTCTCTCTTCTTTACTACAAAACTTCCATTGATTCTCTCCAACAACAACAACGACAACAAAATAAATAGCATGGATCTTGCTGTTGAATGCAGTCTAAGAGATCTCCTGGGTTCTGATTTCTTCTTTACTTAGGATTTCACTTCCCATCTAAGAGATCATTGCTTCACCTTTGCTTTTATAAAAAAAAAATTGCCTCACCTTTGTCGGCTTCCTTTGCTCCCCTGTTCCCATTGCTTCTAGTCCTCCCCTCTCTAACACTTGGTACTAGACTCACTAAGTCACTTGGATTGGTTAGGTTGCTCACTCTTATATCCAAACTCACAGCTTTAACCCAACATTCTCTACACCAGCTTTGTCTCTGGTGCGATCTCTTTTCAACTCAGAAACATGAAAAATCTGAGTCATCTCCTTGACCGATAACCACCTATCTGGTCAGATTCTGCTTACCATAGCAAACCTCACCAACCTACGTACTCTCGATCTCAGCAGCTCAATCCCACTGTGTTTCTCTAGGTTACTGGTAGTGTGGCACTCAAAGTGCTGGTTCTGGCATCAAATTGTCTCTCAAGTGGGTTCTGTTCCGGACCTGACAAGAGATAAAGGGTGTGGGAGAAGAGGGGTAATTTGACCATTTCCATATCTGTATGCAAGGCCTGGGCTACTGCATAGTGCACTGTTATGGACCCAAGCCTGGATAGGTTTCTCGTTTATATATACTGTATTCTCTTTCTCTCATTTTTCTTTTCTTTTTATCCTTATTTTTTTGTTTTCCTTTTTTGTGCTTTCCTTACTTGTAAGTGCAATTTCAAAACCCTTTATGGCCAAATCTTGCTGTCTCCGTGTTGAATCTGTATTCTTCATAGGGTTTTAAAATTAGGATAGTCTAGGACATAATTGCAGTCCCCTCATAACCTTTACACCTCCTCGCCCAGAACAAGATAGAATCCTTGGCCCTTTTATAGATCCTCTAGGCAGGCTTTGATTGCCCTCTAAATACATGGTTATTCCTTTCCAGCCAGATCGCCCAACACATCGTAGCTGGCACCAAACTCCACATCCTCTTGCCAAACGAGCTAAGCGCTAAATTCCTCTATCTAAGAAGAAGGCTCCCTAGATCCGCGGGGATAACAAAAGTTGAGCCGAAGTCTCTCGAGATGCCACACCAAATGTCCCATGAGAAAGGACAGTGGATAAGGAGATGAGGAGCCGTCTCCGTGTCATGATAGCAGAGAAGACAAATGCTAGGTAAATAAAAACCTTTTCTCCATAGAGCTTCCATGGTAGATATCTTCCCCATCATCGCTGTCCACATGAAGAATTGGACCTTAGGAGGTACCTTGTGGTTTCAAACTTCCCTTCATAGGCTATCCATCTGATATGGCATAACTATGTGCCCATAACAAGACTTCACTAAGAACCCTCCTCCCACAGAAGCCTTCCAAATCCACCTATCTTCTTAGTCCAGATCAATACAAAAAGCCTATAATCGAGCTAGTAGTTCTGTTACTCTGGGGACTTCCCAATCAAGCAAATTCCTTTTAAGGGCCGGATTCCACACAATCTCCTTGCCATGGATGGAGAAATTAGCCGCCACCAAGGACATTGGCTCCACAACCAACTCATACATGTCAGGGAGGTTTTGTCTTAGCGACCTCTCCCCACACCAAATATCTTCCCAGAATTTTACTCACCTTCCATTCCCCACCTCAAACGCCAACCCCACCCTAAATGTAGATGCATATTGCAATATGCCCCTCCAAGGGCTGCCCCCGTAAGGCCCCCTTGGTGCCATGATATTCCACACATCTGCAATTCCAAACTTCTCAGCCACAACTTACCTCCTTAAACTACCTGACTCCTTCCTAAATCTCCACATCCATTTACACAAAAATGTCTTGTTCATGGACTCCAAACGTCTCAAGCTTGCTCCCCCTTTGTCTTTCGGAGTGCATACCCTCTCCCATGAAACCAGATGCAGACCCCTCCCGTCATCCCCCATTTGCCAAAGAAAATCTCTTTGAATCTTTTTCAGGGAGTTACCAATCGACTTGGGCATGACCAGAACAGATAATAAATGAATTGGAATGCTCACTAGTGAAGTCTTAATCAAGGTGAGTCTGCCTCCATTTGAAAGATATCGGACCTTCCAACCACTTAACTTTTTCTTCATTCGATTAACCAAAGGAAACCAAACCTCCTTCTGTTTATATGACGCCCCAAGAGAGAGCCCCAAGTACGTGGCTAGAAGCTTTCCTTGCTTACAGTCTAAGTCGGCCGCCAATTGATCCAAATTAGGGACCTCTCCTATAGCAATCAAGGTGCTTTTACCCAAATTTAGTCAAAGGCATGAAACTGCCTTATAGCACCGCATAAAACATCTCAACATCTTAATTTTCCGTTGGGAATTATTGCAAAAGATGATAGTATCAACTGTAAATTTCAAATGGGATACCACAAAACCCCCATCTCCCAATGAGAACCCTTCATACATGCCCACCTCCGCTGCCCTCTTAAGCAAACCCCCTAACACTTCTACCACCAAGAGGAATAACAAAGGGGATAGAGGATCTCCCTGACGAATACCTCTACAACACCCAAAGTGCCATTTCGGAACCCCATTAAACAACACAGATAACGAAGCCAAGCTGATACACCTCCAAATCCATTGCCTTCATTTTACCTCAAAACCACATCTCCTCAATACATATAAGAGAAAGTTCTAATTAATGTAGTCATAGGTTTTCTCTAGATCTAATTTACATATCACCCTAGGCTTTCCCTCACGAATCCAAGCACCAATACATTCATTTGCACATAACACCCCATCAGCCATCGACCTCCTTTCAAGAAAAGATCCCTGTTCCTTGGATACAATACCTGAAAGCACTTCTTTGAGGCAAAGGGCTAGGCATTTGGACAAAATTTTATAAGTGCTGCCCACCAAACTCATAGGTCTAAATTCTGACAATTGATCCGCGCCCTCCCTTTTAGGAATAAGGGCAATATAGGTGTCATTGCTTCGCTTGTCCAGAAAACATTTCTCATGGAGGTCTTTAAATACGAGCATTAAGTCCTCCTTTATTATGTCCCAACAAGCCTTGTAGAACGCTATGGTAAAGCCATCCGGGCCTGGCGCCTTATCCCCATCAAGAAGCCAAACTCCTTTCTTTACCACTTCTTCCTTGAACGGTCTTTCCAACCATTCCACCTGGCCTTCCCCTAGAGTAGGTAAATGCAAGCTATCCACATTTGGCCTAAGAGGTCTATCCTCCCTGAACAAAGTTTTGAAATAAGTTTCCATGTGAGTCTGAATATCTATTTCATTTTCAACCTGTTCGCCCTCAATTCGGAGGCTGTGAATATAATTGATCGATCTTCTGATAGATGCCATCTTATGGAAGAACTTGGTATTTTGGTCTCATTCCTTTAACCACTGTACTTGAGATTTTTTGTGCCACATGATCTCTTCCATTTCCAAAATCCTCTCAAACTCCCTTTGAGAGGCCTTACGAGCAGCTAGATCTCTCGAATCCAGACCCTCCTTCCCTTCCTTTCTCTCCCATCTTAATGTCTTCCATGCAAGACTTCTTTTTCTGTTTAATATCACCAAACACCTTCTTGTTCCAAACCCTCAAACGGTCCCTAATATGTTTCAATTTCAACCTGAAGCTTTGACCTGGCGGGCCCTGGACCTCCAAGCCCTCCCACCAACTCTTAATCAAATCTACAAAGCCCGTATGAAGAAGCCACATATTTTGAAATTTAAAGGGGCGAGGTCCTAAATGATATGTATGCTCGCCTTCTAAAACAATGGGAGTATGGTCGGACCCCACCCTGGGCAATGCATGAACCAACACCAGAGTGAAGTAATCATCCCATTCTGCGGTAATAAGAAATCTATCTAATTTACTAGGGGCTGCCCTCTCTTGGAAATTCGACCATGTGAATCTAGCCCTTGTAATTGGGATATTAATGAGTTCATGCACATCAACAAAATCACAAAACTCCTCCGTTCCCCTTATTCTTCTGACAGCCTGATTTCTTTCCTCAAGGTGTAGCACCTCATTAAAATCCCCCCCTATACACTAAGGTAGTTCCTTCTTGCTTTTAATCGATGTTAGCTCTTCAATGAACTCTCCCAGCCTATCACCAGATGAAGACGTACACCCCTATTAGAACCCACTTATGATTTTCTCCCGAAACTGTAGCTACAAGTGGTACCGAGAAGCTGTCCACACAAGACTCCTCGAGCTCCACAACATCTCTGTTCCAGATCATTAAAACCCCACCAACAACCCTTACCAAAGGCAATGCTTTCCAAACCATATTTGCAAAGTGACATAAACTCCTCGCACTATCCTCTTCGATAATCTCCATCTTTGTTTCCTGCAGGATCACCACATTTGGTTTGTATTTGCATACTAATTATTTCACTAATCTTTTTTTATCCACACTTCTCAGGCCCCTAACATTCTATGACATGATTCTACACATCATTGATAACTAGCTTTAGGCCCTCTAGTCCTCCTCCCAGATCCCTCACCTTCCATAGCTCCCCCATTGTTGTATGATAAACCCCATGCCAGATTCTTCAACTCCCTAGACAGCTTGACCTTCCCCTCTGTTCCCCTATCCTTGGTCTATCCCTAAGATTTAACAACGCGCTTTTCCAGCTCCGTAAACAGCTCCCAAGCCATATATTCCAGCCCCTCAAATGATAAACCCAATACTTCGCTAACCTGTTCAATTGTACTCAACACCCAATAGGAAACTGACGAAATTGGGGTATCCTCCAGCATCTGTTTGAACCAAGGAACAAGAGTCAGTTGTCTTTCCTGGGCCAACTTCACTGATTCTCCCACGGAGCATTGAAAGCTCTCCTCTGTCACCTGGTATGCCTCCCTTGTCTCCCTCCTGCCACATGCCCTGTCCCCATGCCCTGCAAACAAACCTGGATCCAACTTATACCCACCCCCTACTGGATGACCTGAGAGGGGAAACCCACTCCACCTCAATTCATAACAGAGTGTATACATCCATAACACCCAGGGAAAAATGAACTGCTACCCTTCTAATCCTCCTGCCTCCCCAATATGGATATTGCCCTGTCTACATCAAAATTGTCAATTCCTAATGACAGCGGAAGTCCCAGCTCCTTCAGACCACCCTCCCACCTGGCGATTCTCCAATTCCTTGGATCGAGCTGCCTCTCATCCCTTACTACCTCCTTGCACCACGGGGATCCCAAGTTCTGAATATGATCAAGATGCCACAAATCCCAAATGCATATCTCCTCAGACCCCAACCCGCTATTTATCCAAAAAAACATGAACAATTTACTGATATTTTTTATTATTGTTTCTATGTGTATTTTAGGAGCCACTGTTAATTGAATATCTACATTTTCTGAATCTTACTTGTACCTTTTTTTATTCCTTTTGTCCGTTTAGGGATGCGAGGAGATGTCAAAGGTCAGAATAACATAAGATGACAACTAAATTCCTCAAATTTAAATGTTTGGGCTATTCTATACAAGTTGAAAATTTTGTGGGTGGTTTAGATGTATTTTTTTTAAATGCGTTGATGTTAGAATATGTATCAATTTAAAATTTGTGAACGCAAATTTGATTGGTTTTCAGGTTAAATGTAGTTTTGGAGAAAGAAACTGTTTAAAAAAGATAAAAGAAAGAGGTTTGTAGGATTCCTTTTTAGTACATTAAAGTTTTTATTTTTGAATGCAACACCTTTTCTTCCCTTGTCAAACTGCTCTACTTTTTTTTTTTTTTTAGCATTTAACTTATTAAATGAGCCGACCCCAAATAGTTGGGATAAGGCTGTTTGTTGTTGTTGTATTTAACTTATTAAATGCTTTAAAATGCGTTTAAATGTGCCTTTGAAGCGCCATCAGTTAGACACTTCAGTCTAATCATTTGACATCATGCATGTTAAGTAGAAATTTCATATCCTTGTAACGAAAGTAGATGGGCATTCATATGGGGCATATTCAAGCATGTCTTGTCAGAATGATTAAAAGTCTGGACTTTGGGGTAAGAATGTAGTCCTAAGTGCAATTGATTCATATGCCTTAACGGAATAGAATTTCTCTAAAAGTGAGTAAAGCACCCTATGACATACATATGCTAGCTTTCATTATCTTCACTTTTCACATGTTTATTTTTATTTTGATGATTCACTTTTCACATATTTAGGTTTGACTTTTTTGAATAACATAAAAGAAGAAGAAATAGATTTAACTTAAACGCATTTTCTCAACTTGCTCTCTTGAAATATCATATGGGAATCCCTTTGAAATCTACTAATTTAAGTTAACTCAATTTTTGATAATGCACATGACCTAGTAGAATTATTTTTCTTCCTACTATAGAATGATATCTTCTATGAGGACTATGTCATCATTGTTTCATCATTGTTGTTGCACATGCCTTTTGGCACCAGTTTTTTATGCATAGTTTAGGTTATCGAGCTATAGTTGGTGAATTTCTTGTTGTGTCTGAAATTGAAAATTGAAGTTAGGTATTCTTGAAAATTGAAATAAATTATTCTATTGATCGTGAAAGGAATGCAAGAAATTATTACTACACTTATACTAAATTAGAACAATGTAAACCATTTGGTTAGATTGACTTTTTTGTTATGTAATTGACTTAGTTGTTGACTCTTCTTTCGGTTCTTGTATCTTTTTCCTGTTTCAATAAAACAACCAAATTTTGCACATGACCTCGTCCCAAAGTCAGTTAAATGCCCTAGTAAAAGAAAACCTAGATGTGCAGAGGAAAGATGATAGCACGATCTGAAAGTGAAGAAGGTGTTGCTTCGAGATGCCTAGGCGAGATGTGCCTAGAAGGGTATTTCTATCAAAGAACGATTGGAGGAAGACGACTGCCATGTTAAGTCGATTGTGGAAGGAGGGTAAAGAGACCCTTCAGGTTCCCCTGGAAGCAGGCTTGAGCAGTTTGTTAGAGGAGGGCCATTTGTATGAAAGTGGAGTAGGGTGCTCTTTTGGTGTAGGTGAATCGGTGACATTCGGTAAAGATGTAGGTCCCTCGAGATCTTTTGGGTACTCGTTTGCTAGAGGGGAAGACATTAATCAACATCTGGATGATTTATAGGCCATCAGAAACTTGGGGAGTTAGGGAGACTGAATTTATTCCAGCATTTTTAGGGCTTATGCCTATTGGGGTGACAAGGTGGAGGCAGAGGATGCGGAGAGCATTGCTGATGTCTTCGAAGTCAGAAGGGAATGGGTTCAAGCTATTTGTGACTTAGAGTCTCCCCTGATTATAAGTCATGAGATCTTTGATCATTGTTTTGAGTCTCCAATAGCGCGCTCCTCCTACTCCTACCTATGATTGGGTGATAAAAAAAAAGGTGATGGATTTGAGCCATAGGATTGGGGGTGCCCTTCGAAGGCATTCAATTCAAAGTGGAGGATATATTCAGAGAAATTGAACGAAGAAGAAGCATGGTGGTTAGAAGACCAGGCACTTCGCCTAGAAGGCATATATCTCTCAGGAAGGGACGGGAGTTGTGTCGCTTGACGTCTATTGTTAACTACGAATGATCTGCTAGAGGTCCTGTCAGAGGCTAAAGTAGCCAAAGGTGTTTGGGAAGGGGAAGGAGGGAGAGCTTATTTGAATTTATTCCTCATGAAGATCAACTTACTATCATGGAATGTTAAAGGATTGGGGGTCGGGAGAAGAGGCCATGTGTTAAGTGTGACGTTATGGTGCTCCAGGAGATGAAGTTTGCGTAGTTTGGTAGGAGGGAAGCAAAACATCTATAGGGGAGAGAAGAGTGGGATTTTGTTCTCAAGGCGCCATGAACATTGTTGGAGGGATCCTTGTGGCTTGGAATAGAAGGGTAATTACAGTGACTGATTATAGGACAGATGAGTTCTCCATCTCCCTTCTCTGCTAGGTAGTGGATGATGACTTTTTGTGGGTCTTTTTGGGGATATATGGCCCACTGAGTTCATTGGCCTGGGAGCGCATGTGGAAGGAATTGGAGGATGTGTAGACCATCTGGGGTATGCACCAAGGAAATCCCCTGTTGCCATTTCTGTTCAATATTATAATGGAAGCCCTTAATAGGCAAATTCATATGGAAGCATACTAGAATTTGATTAACGGGTGCCGGATTGGTTCGAGTGGGCCGAGTGTCTCATTGGTGCAGTTTGTAGATGATACACTATGTCTCCTCCAGTGTTCCACAAAGCAGGTCCAATCACTTAGGTGCATTCTTTTAATGTTCAAAGCAGCTTTAGGACTTAAGATTAACTTGTTGAAAAGAAAAATGATTGTGGTGGGGAAAGTGCTAAATATCGAGGAGTTTTCCCAGAGAATGGGTTGTCAGCCTGCCACCTTCCTTATACGTTTCTGGGTTTGCCTCTAGGTGTTAGATGCAACTCCAAAAGGTCGAGGGATTTGGACATAGAGAAAGTGGCTAGAAGGTTCGATTGCTGGAAGGGTAAACTCCTCTCTAAAGCGGGTAAGTTAACTCTTATTAAGAGTGTGCTTTCCAACTTACCAATTTACTATATGTCCATCTTCTGAGCCCCTGTATTAGTGCTATAAAGAATTGATAAATTTAGAAGAAACTTCTTATGGTTATTTGCGGAAGGCAATGGAAAGATTCACCTGGTGAGATGTGTCTAGGTCTGCCGCCTTGTGGATTAAGGCCGGTTGGGTGTTTGGAATCTTCAATTGATGAACAGGGTCTTGCTTTGCACGTGGATGTGGCATTTTGGGGATTAGCGAACTAGCCTTTGGAGGTTGGTTATTGCTTTTAAATTCGGGGAACAAGAGCATGGCTGGTTTAGTCATGCCCCTAGGGGCTGTTATGGAGTTGGCCCATGGTGTGGGATCTGCAAAGATCAAGATCTAATCATCCAATTCAATTTTAGTCAACCTTCAAAGTGGGCTATGGGAGCAATGTTTGGTTTTGGAAAGATATATGGTGTGGGCAAACCCTCATTGGGAGGATTTTCCTAACATATACCTATGGCTGATCTCCCTAATGGCATTGTGCAACAACATTGGGAGTCTACTCTAGCAGGCTAAGTTTGGGATCTCATAGTGGGATATCAACATTTCCCTTCTATTGTCCCAATCAGAGAGTGTGATGCAACCAATGAGAAAAGATTATTGCACATGCCACCCCACAAGAGAGCCCAATTCAAGATTTGTGAAGATTCCTTCAATTCAAAAAGCTTAGGGTTTTAGGGATAAGTTTATGGACAATATTTAGTGAATTTAATGTTTTTAGGTTTTTATGTAATAAGGCTTTAATAGCCAAGGGTCTAATTGTAAATAAGAAATTTTAATTAGGAGTCATAGTTAGATTAGGAGTCTAAGTAATTTAAGTTTATAAATAGATGGATCTTTAGATTGTAATTCAATTTTTGAGAATGGAATAAAGTTGAGTTATGGAGTCCATGATTTGGGCTAGTAACTTCTCCAAAACCCCTCATGTGAGGTGAACTCTGTATCCCTCTTTTCTTCTCTCTTCTCTAATTTTCTTCTTATTTTTCTTTATTTAATTTCTTGATTCCTTCTTTGTTTTCTTGAATTTATTCTCTTCTATTCCTTTCTTTAATCAATAATTTCACTCTTGAATTCTTTCTGTAGTCTTTTTGAATCTCCCTAGTTTCTTGATTTCAATATTCTTGATTTCTTTTAAATTACTTCTATGTTACTCCCTTTTTCTTATTTTCTTGATTTAATCGTTTCCTCTCTTTTCTTTAATTCAAGAATTGCTTTCTTTTTATAATTAATTACATTCTTGAATCATTTAATTGCTTACATTCAATTTTCTTCCCTTCTTGAATTCAAGATTTGAGTTCTTGCCTTTCTTTAATTTGTTTCTTGCCTTCTCCCATCATACTTTCTTGGTAGGAGCCTAATTGTTAGGTATCCTACATCAGAGTGCCTGTCGTGGCACCCCGGAGGTGGAGGATGTGCGTTTTTGGTCTGGTGACCTGGGAGGGCTGTTGACAGTGAGTTCCATGTACAGCTTGCTAGATAATTTGGATGAGGCACCCAGCATCCCCCAGTTCATCTGGAAGGCAGCGATGCCCACGAAGGTCAAGTTTCTTTATGGCATATCTTCCGAGGTCGAGTGCTGACTGTTGACAACCTTATGGCTCAAAGTTTCTGCTGGGCCAATCAGTGCAGCATGTGTCTTGAGGAGTTGGAGTCTATTAGCCACTTATTCATCCATTGTCCGTTGGCTGCCAGCTTATGGGATTCTTTCTTGGGGAGGTTCAATAGAAAATGGGTCATGCTGGCCACATTCCCCCCGCTGTTGGATATGTGGTTCTCTTCGGACATCAAGGATTTGTCCCCTTGTGGCCGCATCCTATGGATGTGTTCCCCGCATCTGAATTATGAAGGTCTTTCGATTGAGAGAAATTCCTGCATTTTTGAAGACAAAGCGATGCCCACCCTGAATCTTATGGATAGAGTGAGGGCGTTACTTTTCAGTTGGGTCTCTCACCTCCCTGATTTCAAGGAGGTTGAATGTCACATGTGGGTTTTTGAGTGGGAGTTGCTCATGTTTAGATAGGGTGCACTTGGGGTGCGCTTGTACTTACTTCTACTTGTGCCCTTTGTTTTTTGAATAAAAAAATCAACTTTAGAGGTGTTTAGTGAATGTGTTTTGACCTGTGATCAAAAGTATCATTGTTATGTAATTTAATTATATTATGCAAAATTTGTTGTCAATTATCCCCCCCACCCCCCAAAAGAAAAGAAAACACACACACACACACACACACACACACACTATATTATACCCAAGGACAAGTATTGTACCTGTATGAATATTTACCATGGTACATATGAGCCAAAGATTCCATACTCGTGGATATTGCTGCTGTTCTCATCTTACAGCTATCGAAGTACAATCGGTGTAGCTTGTGTGTTGTATTACTCTCATACACACTTTTTTTTAAGTGTGGTTTCTATCCCTTGCCTGTGTCTCTGCTTCTTTCTATACCAGCATCATGTAGTTATAATAATAAGTGCTGGTGGTGGTTTTTGGTAGATCAAAGAAGAATGTTACTAAACTTTTTTTTTGGATAATTAATATTACTGAACTTCATTCAGTAATAATGTTTTATAATGATTTGAAGCATGGAAATGTGTTTGTTTTTATAATTAGTGGTGTCAAGTGCTGTAATAATTCTCCTTTCAGTCTAATGGAAATCACATGTAGGTTTGATCCATTAATATTCTTGTTATAGTAGACTATTGTAAGTGCTTGTGGATGAAGATATCTTGAATGGATACAAATTTTCTTTCATGGAAATCGTGGATGAGGAATCTAAATGGATGACATAGAAGTTTGTCCTTGCTAAACCATTAACTGCAGTTGAATTCCTCCTGTTATTTATGGGCAAGATCAGCCGATGGAGATAATGTATTAATGATCTTTTAAATGGCACTCTCGTTAATGATCTTATCCTGTATTAAAAAACAATACATATACTATCTGGCAGTGTCTGTTGACATATGGACTGTGAAAACAATGCCTAGCAACCACATACTCAAGCTTAAATATGTTGTAGTGTAATGTTTGATGTTATTGTGGAGTTTTAAGAAATGCATAATGAACATAAGCAATAACATTTCTTGATTTCAGGAATTTCTATAGTTACCTGTCATTGGAAGGATTGTACATATTTTTGTAGGTATTGAATTAGGAATCTGGGTTTTATATAATTCTGAACTTGAGCTTGTGAGTTTTCTATCGCAGGCATATGGTTATTTTCTTTTACTGAATCTGACCTTGGTGGGGCCTCCCTTGGTTGAAGCATGGCTGTCACGAGTCTGTAGGCTATAACATGGGAAATCCCATCTGCGGTGGTATTTTTTCTGATCATTTGATCTCTGTTAGTTTCATATTAAAATAGTGAAGTACCAGCCTATACATCTGTCAACTGTTGTGCTAAACATTCTCTTAGACATTAGATGACGATCTCTCTAGGACCTGAATCTATTTTCTGCTTTGTATCATATCTCTTGCTTCTTGTAATCTCTTTTCAAGGTGATCCTTCTCATATTATCTTGGAACTTCTTAGTTTGATTTCATCAGTTGATTTTTATTTAATTTTATTTTTTAATGCAAGTGTGTACATATACTGGACATACATGCCACTTTTTAAAGTATGTAGTTTTTGTTAACACACAAAGGTCTAACGGTGTAGAATTGTTTTTATGTGCATGGATATCACATATGAACTACTCTGCTACCAGTTGAATATGAAATGTTTTAATTCTATTATATAAATCATGTTACACATTTGTTTTTTTGTTTTCTAAATGGTTTTACCTAAGGCACCAACAAAGAGTATTATCCGTTGAATTGTGAAATTGTGTTATGGGAATGTAAAAGTTTATATTCAGTATACAGGTTCAATAGGGTCTTCAAAACTCAGGGTTTGTTGACACTAGCGTTTTAAAAGGCGTAGAAATTAGGACCACCAGAGGCTTGAGGCAGAAGCTTCATGGTCCCCCCCCCCCCTCCTTTTTTTTTTGATAGGAAAAATTTATTTTTGGAGGCCCCAACAAAAACTAAGGGATCTCACAGTTTTTAACAATATTAACCCACCCCAACTTTATCTCCATAAAGGAGAAATTTGCAAAATCTGCAAAATCTTTACAATTGGAAACCCACCAAAGGCATCTATCACTTGCCGTTGTATACACTATATACGAGGGTTCCATATAATCATAAAAAATTCTCTTGTTTCGCTTCAGCCATAATGACCACCATTGATGCAGCACCACCCAATACTACCAATCAGAGCATTCAACCAATTAAGGTTATAGATACTAGGATGTCCCAAGCTATCGAGTGTGGTTAAAGGGTTTTAAATATGAACAAATCTGTGGTGAAACCAAGGGTTTGAATAGGTTCAGAATCTGGAAAACAGCAAGGCTATGAATGGTAATGTAGGAGTGAAACAGAGAGTCAATAATAAGGAATTATGGGATTGATTAGGGATGAACAGGGGTTAATACAGGGTCTGAAGTTGGGACAGAACACATACAATTTCTGCCATGTTATAGGACTGTAATGATGCTGTAACAGGGTAAGTCATTGTGTTAAAACAGTGCAGAATAAAGGGTTCAGGTAGAACTATATAAGGATTAAGAAGGCTGCATAAGTGAGGTTAATTATAGGGGAAAACAGGAATAATGTTCAGCCACAAATAAGGGGACTGTGAATGTATACTTTGGTTCAGAACAGAAATCAAACAGTGAGTGGGCATGAAGATTAATTAACCTCTGTTCTAGTAATCAACAAGGTAGTTATGGGTTATAACAGTAGATCTTCAGGCAGGCTTTGGGTGCTATCTAAGGACTGATTACAGCAAGGTATTTGAGGAGAAAATCCAGCTGTAGACATCATTGGAATTGGTTTGACTTCTGGGTACAAACATTAAATGTAATGGAGTGTATTAGGTGCCACAGGTATAAGGGTGAAGGGAAATGAGTTTGAATGAAGAATATTCATAGGGAATGGTTTGGATACCTGACCGATGGGACTGGTATGAAGAGATTAGGATTTTCTAATTGAAATCAACAAAAAAACAAGTGTAGGGGAAGAAGGATTATTGCAAAGAACGAAACAACAAATAAGTGATAAAGAGGGAGAAGAAGAAAGAGAAAGAAGAGAGAGGGAGAAAGAATAAGAAGAATAAAAGAAAGAAGATGAAAATCAGTACCAGGATGTGGGTAATCACCTACCTCAGAAGCCCTTGGACATCACCATCATTGGGTTCAAGTTTAGGCACCAAAAACTTGAAGAAGAGTTCCACTCATGGAGAGCAAGAAACCAACCAAAATTTTTATTAATTCCATCATACCAATACAAAAACGTGTAGCACTATATATAGGCT
>JAOXJP010059046.1:0-15729 GCA_025762735.1 Platanus orientalis | reverse complement strand
AGTGCATAAGTGTGTTCCCAACAACTCCGGTGGATATGCTCCGTCCAATGACTTCCATGGACTAAGCTACACTTAACTATGAAAAAGTGTGGTGATAATCCGCCTCCAGTAACTCCGGCAAAGGTTGCGAACATGTTGTTAAAGTAGAACACTTCTTACTTTGGGGTGCCTCTTGTATATGCTAATTTGACTATTGAATCGCCATCTTTTTTTACTCCTACAAGGCTTGACTAAAGATGTTTGGGAAGCTTATACAAGACCTTGTATAGTTTTAACTATGTATAAAAGATCTCAAGGTCATAGGCCAACAAAGGTTTAACTCATAGGCTTATTGACTCTCTCTTTTGGTTCTTTTTCTCAAAGATTTGACTATGTGTTCATGCATAGATCTTATATAAACTAACAAGGCTCAATAACCTATCTATAGGGTCCAAAAAGACATTCAAAAAGTCCCCCAATGGCTAGTTTAAAATGTAAAAAAATCTAGCTGTTTGGACAAGTTTCCAAAGATGGAAAATACCCATTTTGCGCCCGAGACAGGTCTTGATTTCTTGGGATTGGTCCTGGAGGCCTGGGACCGGTCCTAGTTTAGCTAGGACCGGTCCAAAGGTTCAAAATAGCCCATTTTGGGTTTTTCTAGTCTTTTCTCCCCTTTTTATTGGTCCAACCTTGGGCTATATCCCTTGGGTTTTGGGTCATTGATTATCACTTTATTAAGTGTATTTTGTCTTTAGGTTCACCCCCAAATCCCAACTTACCAACCTCTACAAATTTTACTATTTGGGCACCTAGGTTGGCTTCATTTGAGGTAGCTTGCACTTGAGACTTGAAAATTCTTCAATAAGTCTCGAGTTTGGTCATTCTGGCTTCAAATCCATCTTCTTGGACTCTATTCTTGGACTTATAGAGATATACAAATTACATAATGAAGTCCAACAACATGATGACTACATGTACACACTTTGTTTTAGAATGGACATTGACAACACATAAATACCTAACAATCTCCCCCTTTGTAAATTTCATGTCAAAACAATAAAATATGCAAAATTAATCCTAGTACATGTATCTACTCCATGATTCCCCTTCTTGTTAATTACATTCCCCCTTTTTGGCATGAGTTGACAAATTATGGGTTTTCCCTCAAGATGTGATGACTTTCCTGTAATACATCAAAACCAACATATCTTTCTCTAAACTTTAAAAATGCTTTAACTATAATCACATGTAAAAGTTTGTCACAAAATTTTACTATCCAATCCAAAAATACCAATGGCATATTTTATAAGAAATCCAAAACTCCTTCTAAGTTGATATGCCAATTGAAATACAAAAATGTCATACATTTGAGATATTTAAAAATACTTTATTATTAGCTCACTAAGCTCCCCCTTTCTTATATTTCTCATTTTCATGTAATTTTTCTGCCCCTCAACATATGCAAGTATAAAAAAATAGAGGAAATAGCCAAAATTTTCCAATGTAAAACACATAATCATTGAAGAAAAATAATTCAAACATTATAGTTAAGACTTCTAAGATCATTTACTTTTACTCAAATTTTGTTTTAAAAAGACTGGTTTATTTCTTTTAACTTCATTCTTTTGTCTCTTAATTTCCTTATGTTTTAGCTTTTGGGATTTAAGCCAATCATACTCTTTTCTTTTGATATTTAAATTATAAATGCCATAGTATTCCACAATAAAAGCATTTCACGTGCAATTTTGAGGTAGAGACATTTTTATTTGAATTTATTTGGCCCAATTTATTTTTACCCACTTGAATTAGGTATTTTCCTTTACAAGGAGCATGTTTGGGTCCAATTCCTTTGTGTGGAACCTTGTTTGGTTTTGGAATATTGGTTCCGTAACCAATGCCGGTCATATCTCCTTTAAATTTCCCACGTTTAGCATATTTCCAAAAATTTCTCCTTGAACAATAATGTTTAGAGATTTACTATTTTTCTCCTCTAAAAATTTTATTTTACTTTATAGCTCATTTACTTGTGTTGGAGTTTTCATTTCAATCAATAAGTATTCTTTGCTCTTCAATCCTTTTAGCAAAAATATGACTAATTTCATTTAGTTCCTTTTATAAAGAGTTTTCTTTTTCTTTTAAATTTTCATTTTCTTCCTCGAATAAAGCATTTGTTTTAGAGGATTCACCATGACTCAACTTTTCTTTGAATTCTTTTGCCTCTTTCTTTAGTTTAGAATTTCTAAACTTTTAGACTCGTCATCCACCTCCGTTGCCTCAAGTTCAACTACTACGATATGTATTTCAAACTCTTGTGATCGGTGTAGATCTCACAAATCTCACTATAAAGGTAGTGTCTCTAAATCTTCAATGCAAAAACTACCGTTACCAACTTGAGATCATGGGTAAGATAGTTCTATTCATATGGCTTGGGTTATCGATACGCATACACAATGACCTTTTCATGTTGCATCAGTACGCAGACCAAAACCTTTAGTGAAGCATCACTATAAACCACAAATCCACTAGATCTTGACAACAATATGAGAATTGTAGCTGACACTAATCTATTTTTAATTTTTTGGAAGCTATGCTCATACTCATCACTCCACTAAAATTTGGCATACTTTTGGGTCAGTTTAGTGAGTGATCCAGCTATATGGGAAAATCCTTCAACAAAATGCTGGTAGTCTCCCACAAGGCCCAAGAAGCCGCGGATCTCAGTCACGTCCGTTGGTCTTGGCCAATCAACAATGACCTTAACCATTTGTGGATTAACAAGGATTCCATTCTTGGAGATGACATGCCCCAAGAAAGTTATCCGATCAAGCCAGAATTCGTACTTGTTGAATTTTTGCATAAAACTTCTGCTCTCTCAATGCATGTAACACAATTCAGAGGTACTCCTTATGTTCCACTCGACTCTTGGAATAAACCAAAATATCATCAATGAAAACAATCATGAAGTGATCCAAATACAGCTTGAATACCCGGTTCATCAAATCCATAAAGGCTGTGAAGGCATTGGTCAAGTTAAATGACATCATCAAGAACTCATAGTTCCCGTAATGTATATGAAACGCACTCTTTGGAATATCCTTCTTGATTTTGAGCTAGTGGTAACCCGATCAAAGATCTATCTTGGAAAACACAATGGCACCTTGAATTCAGTCAAATAGATCATCAATTATTGGTAATGGGTACCTATTCTTCATGATCATATTGTTCAATTGCATGTAGTCGATACATAGTCTTATGGATCCATCTTTCTTTTTTACAAACAAGACTAGAGCTCCCCACTGAGATACACTAGGACGGATGAACCCCTTGTCCAATAATTCATGTAGTTGTATCTTCAGCTCCTTTAACTCGGCTTGTGCCATGCGATAAGGAGTAATTGAAATAGGCTCGATTTTAGGTGTTATATCAATAATAAACTCGATCTCCCAATCCGGTGCCAATCTAAGAAGATCTTCTAAAAACACATCAACGAACACCCTCATAATGGGAATCCATTTAATAACTACTCCCTTCTTCAGTTCATCCATCATATAAGCCAAATACCCCTGCCAACCTTTACGAAGTAGGTTACTAACTTGAATAACAAAGATAAGACTTAAGAATAGACTTTTGCACACTCCTTGGAATACAAACTTAGTTTAGTTTGGGATCCTAAACAGCACCTTCCTAGTGTAACAGTTCATGGTTGCATGATAAGATGCCAATCAATCCATCCATAGTATGACATCAAAGTCTCTTGTGTCTAAGAGTATCAGATCAACAACCAACTCATGTCCATCAATGACTATCACACAAAACCAACATACAGTGTCTATAACCATAGTTTTGCCCAATGGCATAGATACATGTAAAGTCACATTTAGTGGTACAGGGGTAACGGTGACATGTCTCACAAAATCACAAGATGCAAAAGAATGCATGAAACCTGGATCAATGAGTATGTGTGCAGTATGATCAAAAAGTGAAAGAGTGTCTATGACCATAGTCCTAAATGCATCAATGTCATGCCCAGTGATGGCATAAACTCTGACTCGAGTCATTAGTTGAGCCTTCGCATCAGTGGGCCGAACAATGGAGTCCTTCTTCCAAAGGAGATAGTCCTGCATCAAGTGGCCTACTTGGCAACATTTGAAGCACACACCCAACTCCTTAAAGCAAGTTCCCTAGTGTGGTTTTTGGCATTTTGGGCACATAGCTACCACCCTTTTTGTTTCAAGCTCCCAAGGAGCTCATTAAAGACCATTATGGCTAATACCCTCCCTCATACGAAACCCACTATGACGAGGCCTCCTCCTATCATGGTCCTTGTGCCTTTAAAATTCACGCAACCCTGCTCTACCAGCTTCACCATCTTAATGACACCGGTGAATGATTTATTGTAGAGATGTCAGGTGGATGCAGATGGCTGGTCGCAACCCCTTCTAGAACCTCTTGGCCTTGCCCTCATCATCCAGGATGAAGTGAGATGCATAACAGGACAGCTCAATAAACTTCGCCTAGTATTGGTGTTACACCTAGACTAATGATCCAACTTAATGAACAAAAAATCCATGGTAGTTCTACTTGCAAGTATAAAAGCGTTGTAGTACTGAACAAAGTGGAATCCACAGTGATTGACTTGTGTGATAAAAATAAAGATTACAAAAGAGGAGAAATAGAAAAGAAATTTGATTCAGGCTTCCACACCGTAGTACGGAGCAGAAATAATGTTAAAATAGAAAAACAAAATGGACTTAAGGCTTCAAGGATCCATTTAATAACTTGTAACTTATTTTGGATCAAATTATCAAGGTTACAATCGAATAAAGATTCTACCTAACCGGAAGATCACTCTGTTAAAACAAAAGAAATAATTGCATAATTGAATGTTTAAAACAATTAGGTACTTTGTTAACAAGCCACAGGGACTTTCTAAGCATTTATCATATCCGGAGTTAACGATAAATCAAAGGTAGTTTATAGACTTAAACAATTATCAAAAATAAAATAAAACATTCAATAAAAAAATATTGTATTAAATCCAAAATAAAATTACAAATGATTAAACATCGCCTCTAACCTTGGTCTGGCCTTTATCCCATCATCTTCATAACAAAAGCCATGGAAATAAAAGACTAAAACCCTAAAACTTAATAAGAGAAGAGAGTAGAAGAAGTGATAAATTTGTGCATAGGCACACCCCTTATATAGTGAAAAAGTGAAAGAGGCCAAAAGATCTCCAGATTTTCACGTCCTTCCAAATTTGCTTAACATTTCCTTCTATTTTTTACATTGAAATCGTCCAAATTAAAAGAAAAAAATTGTGATAGACAAATTCGTAGATAATCAAATATTTTTTCCAACCCCACTGGCATTACCTTAATCTGAATTTTGAGTCAAAAGTTATGGCCAAAATACCGAATATAATTCAAAACTCATTTTCTAGCGAATTTTCTAAAATAGGCATGAAGTGCAAGATATTTTTGCTTATGGGCCCCACATATTTTTGATTTGTTTACCCCACGAGTGAACTAGTCCAATGTCTAATCATCATCATCTATCAATCTTGACCCTTAAATACCCTTGGATGCTTGATCTTCACTTGATTAGATCGGTTAGTGGTGATCTCCATCATCTTTTGACATCATCTCCATTGGTAGGCTTTGCTAATGGGCTTCAAACTTCAATTAGGTTTTTCTTGAGATCCTACAAGAGAAAATACATAATTTAATATAAATACACATAAAATAAATGTGATAATGCTTATTTTGATTATGATAATTATGTAATTTTAAGGAATTATCACCACTGTATTCACCCTGGCGGTGCTCTACCACCAAACTTCCAAATGCCTAATGTCGAGAAGTACGATGACACCACCTACCTAAGGATGCATCTGCGCACTTACTGTGATGCCATGTTCCAGTGGGAGCACTATGAGCGCATCTTGGTACAAATGTTCTGTTAAAGTTTAGAGAAGAATGCTAGGAAATGGCTCGCAAGCCAAGACATGAGCAACATTAGCACATGGAGGGGCTTGACATGTTCATTCATTAACTACTACAAGTTCAATCTCAAAATGCTGCCGACCAAAGAACAGGTAGAAGGGATGAGACCCCTTACAGGGGAGAATATGAGGGATTTTGCTTATAGATGGAGATAGAGAACCTCCAACTTAAAACTTCCTATGTCCAAAGAGGACATGACATCCAGCTTTTTGAGGACATTGGGTCCCACCTACCAGTTGATGCTCTTAACTACTTCACAGGGTAATTTTGCCGAGGTCGTTGACAAAGCTGAAAAGGTTGAGTTGGCCATCAAGGTAGGACTTGTACAAGATGTGTCTCCTGCTCTCACTACTTCCACTAGAAAAATGCCAAGAAAGGCAACTGCCACATGTCTAGACGTTAACGCAGTTCAAGCAATCGAGGTCCCTCAGCTTAGTCAGAACAGTGGTTACGTTCTATCCCAACTGTAGATGACTTAGAGTTACCCAACAACTATGAATATTTTCCCCCTCAGTCATAGCAGTATTACCAGTAGAATTATCTAGGTGCGCCCATAGAGGAAATAAAGAAAAGAAAGTTCACTTAATTACCCTACACTACATCATGGATTACCTCGTCAAAACGAGGTTGTTGCAGTTGTTGGATTCGAGACTCCCACCTTACCCTTTTCCCTACCGCTACAATCCAATGGAACAATGTGAATATCATCAATCCCCCGGGCATACCATCGACAGGTGCTTTCAGTTGAGACATGATATACAAGACCTGATCAATGAAGACAAGGTATCATTTGACCCCACACCTGCAAATCTGCCACCAAACTCAAACATCATCCAGAACCCACTCCCCAACCATCAACCATCAAAAGGGGTTAATGCAATAGGTCTCACCAGCACTCAATTTAATCTCTCAAGTTTCATTACTAAGCTCATAGAACCCAAGAAAACTATTCTCCTACCTAATTCCAACCAGGTCTGGCTTTAAATGAATACTCCTTCTTGCCTATGCCCCTCCTGAATATGAGCATTTACTTGCATACATGTGGGATGCTTCATCAAATAGCCTAGTAATAGTCCTTCCCCCCGACATGGAGATTACTGCCTTCAAAGAAGATTCAACAAGCTACGACCCATCCTTACCCCCTTATACCATCCTCCATCAACACTATATTTCCAACTCACTAACATTTCATTCCCTTACCAGATCATCAACATCCCCCCACCAACCAGGATACAACACTTGTTGAACTGGGTCCCTTTGAGCTATTTGGTCGTGGAGGCAACAAATCCTGAGTTGACAAAATAAAAGTTTGAAGAAATCACAACCTTCATCACCCGATCAGGTAGAGTGCCCAAGCCCGTCACTTACCCAGAGGGGAAGGGAGATGAGAAGATGACAAAGGAAGACAGTGAGACTGAGGTACAGAGGAAAGTGAGAGAAGAAGAGAGGAAAGTGAATGATATTTTTGAAACTAATTTTTGGAGGTCTCACTTATTCTTGATCGAACAGTTGTCCAAAGACACTAGCATAGGTTTTAATCTTGGGATTATTGACATTCAAACTGCATAAAGAGAGATACTTAGGCATATTCAAGAAGTCATTTGTAGATGCTTCAATCACGCCGGATAGGCTTGAGCATATGGTGGCCAGAGCATCGATGCCACAAGTCATAACATTTTCTGAGGACAAAATTCTTGAAGGTGACATTATGCATAACTAAGCAATATACATCATAGCCCGCCATTCCGACATGTGTATCCCCCTAATACTGGTAGACAATGGGTCTGCCCTAAAAATTTGTACACAGGATACCTTGACACTTTGGGAATCCCCTTGGAATGTGTGAGACCCAACCCCTGTGACATAAGGGCCTTCGACAACTAAGTTAGTCGTGGCCAAGGAGAAATAGACATTCCCCTAGTGATGAAAGGGAGAATGTTCCAAGTTCAGTTTCAAATACTGAGCATACCATCCTCCTTCACTATGTTGTTAGGAAGACCGTGGCTCCATTAGGTAGGCGCTGTCCCTTCCTCTCCACTAGAAGGTCAAGTTCATCATTGACGACGATGTCATCACTATAACAGTAGACACAAATGTGATTACTATGATAGAGCAGAAGGTATTAGGGGTATGGAAGTTACAGGCCTTGAGAACCTACACCTCATACTAATTTTAGGTGGTACACATTGAGAAAGAGACTGCAGATCTAAAAAGGAAGGTTGAGGTCCTTCCGCCTAAGTTTTGTATGATGGCCAAAATGATGTTCAACCCAGATAAGGGTTTTGGAAAGTTCTCTCAAGGTAGGAA
This sequence comes from Platanus orientalis, assembly GCA_025762735.1. Taxonomy (NCBI): domain Eukaryota; kingdom Viridiplantae; phylum Streptophyta; class Magnoliopsida; order Proteales; family Platanaceae; genus Platanus; species Platanus orientalis. The sequence continues at coordinate 7,438 of JAOXJP010059046.1, read as the reverse complement.
AGACCGTATCAAGGCCGTCAGGGTGCCATGCAAAGTAGGTTTAGGATTCAAACCATTGTTAAAGCATCAATTCAAGTGAGGTAGGAAGAAGAAGATGATTAGTCAGAAACCCCCCAACACTTTGCCTCTATTTTTGAGCTACCAACCTCACCCTCGAGGACATGCATCACTTTTCTTGCCAAGACACAGACCCCAGTCATCCTGCTAGTACCACAAAAAATTAGCACAAGATTGCACAATCTGAACTAATTGTTATCCCTCCTCTAAACATCAGTAATTTCTCAATCTATCCTCTTGAGCCTACTTCTCATTCCCTGTCATTGGTGGAAGTATTCCAACATCTTCCCTTTTTCAACTTTGTCGTCCGTCCCTGAGGTCGGGGAAAGTTCAACCCCAAACACCTCAGAACATAAGGATGACAACATAACTCCCTTAAGTCTACTCTCTCTCCCCGGAGACATCATGGAAGCATTGCAATCAGTAGTTGTAAGCAGAGAGTTAAACTTAGACGAGCTTGAACCTAACCAGGTCAACATGCCAGAAACATGGGTGCCTGTAGATGCTAGAGATCAGACCAGACTAGCCAGACCAGCCGCAACAGAGGACCAAGTGATTGATTGATTGAAAAAGAAGCCATCAAAACTGACTTATCCTGTCTTGTTTTTATTTTAATGTTCTTGTTTGTCTTTTTTGAATTTTCACCTTGTAATGAGAACTACGTAGGACTTAATCCCTATCATCACATATTGTCAAAGCATTCGATCAATGCAAATGTAAGGGGTACGTAGGCAGCCTGATACACAACTCTAGGTTTAGTCACTTTTGAAGAAAAAAAAACTTTTCTTCTTATTTATTTCCCTTGTAATCAAAGAACTATGTGTGGCTTGATCTTGACAAACCAAAAGCACTTATGCTTAAAAGATACGTATGGAGGAAACCTGAGTAACTTCAAGCTCAGCTGAGAAACACACTTCTGTAGAAAACAACACTGAAATAAACTGAAATAAACTAAGGCGATCTGGACAAAATTCCCAGATATTGTGTTAATGCTTGTCCCAAGAGTCTATGTTTGCACCAAAAGTACTATTTCGCACTTAGCCCGGACCAGTATGCCCTGTTCATCCCTGTGACTAGTATGCTTTTCAATCGCACCTCCGGTGGATCTTCTGCATTAGAAAACTTAGGGGTATTTGAAAGTATGCTTTGCAATCACCATAGTGGTGGATCTTCTACATCAGAAAACTCAGATATAGAGAGAATAATAGAAAACTAGGTGGTGCATTAGAAACTTAGCATAGAAGGACTATCACCCCTGTTTCGGCTCGGCCTTAGTTCACTATTGTGTCTCGTCTGATGGAACATAGTGGGCTATGATAATCTCTTCTTAGGATAGTACAGACTTATAGAACCCTACTACTCCAACTCGAGATTCCTAAGGACATCCCTAGCTCAAGCTTGAGTGGGTGCACGAGCTTTGATGAGATGAAATTTTGAAAGGGATCATGATGATTATTACCTAATTTTCTAGGACATACTCTTTAAAGCAAGCAAAGGCACAATAGTCAAAGAGAAACCCGAGAAATGGAGAAAGTTTAGCTTGAAATTTGGCTCTAATACCAACTAAGAAACACACAAACTGAGAAACACACAAACAACTGAGAAACACATAAACACACTTCTACTGAGAAACACACTTCTATAGAAAACAACTTTGAAATAAAGGCAATCTGGACAAACTTCCCAATCTGCCTAAGAATGAAATTGGGCCTCTTATTTATAGGCACGCGAAGAGGCGGACTTCAAGCAGAAATTAGAACTAGCTAAACATAGGATTTTCTGGCAGCATTGGATCCTTTATCATAGTGGGTGCATGTGATTTTTGAGTCTGAATCATGTGTTCCTAGATACCTAGTAAAAGGAGTTTTGTCAGATGAGTTGTCTCCCATGGTCCCACTGAGTAGGAAGAAATCATTTAAGCTGCTGAACAATCTGTTTGATATGGGATGGCCATGCTGAGCTACAAGATCCTCCATAATGTGGGATGGGATTTGTGTGGGGTCCACCCTATTGAGGTTGCACATTGATTCTTGGAAGTGCCATGTTACGGGGTGAGTGACTCAGTGAGTCATATAGTGGAACAAACACCAGTTTTGGAATGGAGTCGAGGGTGAGTGGGCACAATAGGAATTAGGAAGGTTTGTAGAGTTGTCTTGGATGTAGTTTGTGGGGTTGTGAAAGGTTATGATGGCAAATTGGACCTAGATTGGGTTGAAAATATCTTGCCATATATGGAGTTGGTGGAACTAGGTAAGGAGAGTTTTGAATTGGGAAAGGCTGGCAGGAAAAGCAGGATTTACAATGGCTTGGGTAATGTAGGTTGAGACATCAAGGATGTAAAAAATGAAGGCTATATGGTATTTTTTGAAGAGATACCATAGGAAACAGAGAGCTTCTTTGGGAAGATGGTAGTATCTTTGAATGGTGAATAAAGCCAAAAAGGGATAATCAGGATGAGGGATATGGTGGAAGATGCGACCATTGCGGAAGAGATGAAGTTCTAGGAATTTATGGAAGTTGTAGGTACTGCAGGATTCTTGGAGGTAAGTCATAATGGTGGAATGGATTTTAGGGGGAAGAGTGGATATACGGTTTAAGAGCTTAAGAGGTAGGTTGGAGATATGAGTGATTGGATAAAGGAGGGCTAAAGGAGTTTGGAAAAGGTAGGGTTTCCAGGATAGTAAGTCTGCGAGTCCATTACTGGTGCCATTCAAATGTTTAACCTCAAAATCCCACTGGGAAAACCAAGAGGCCCATCGTAATAGCTGAGGATTAGGAATGGTTTTTTGCTTGAAATGAAGCATGCTGGGAAAGGAGGACATGTCCATTTCTACCTGAAATTTTCTGCCAAGAAGGTGAAACTGAAAATTTTCAATTCCTCTTTTGATTGCTAGAATTTCTTTAAATGTTGAGTGATAGTGGCTTTCGACAATAGTAAATGCTTCGCTTTTGTATCCGCAAATGTTCTATTTTCCGTTGACGTCTTCAAAAGGACAGCACCGCAATAGAGATCACTGACGTCTATTTGGAGGATTCAAATACTATGTGAACTTGGGATGTAGAGAGCCGGGAGAGACTGGGATTGCTGCTTTAGAGCTTGGATTGTTGCCTTGTGTTGTGCAGTCCATGCAGGAGGATCTTTCCTAAGTAAAGCGGCTAGCAGTGAGTGATGGTGGGCCACACGAGGGATGAAATCTTCCATGTAATTGGTAATACCAAGGAATTACTAGATTTCCTTCTAGAAGGAGAGTTTGTCAGGGAAGTGCTGAAGAGCAATGACAATGTGGGGCTATAGAGTGTATTGTCTTTTGTGAATGTACATCTCAATGAAGTCAATAGTTTCTTTTCCTACTTCCATCTTTTTTTCAGAGAGCTTGATTCCATGAGAATGGAAAATTTCATAGAATTGATGGAGCAGAGCCTGGTGATCCTGTGGGGAAGATGAAAAAAATAAGAATATCATCAATATAAACAAGAACATGAGAAAGGATGGGCTCAAAGATGTGGATCATGGCTTGTTGAAATATGGAGGGTGCTGTTTTGAGACCAAAGGGAAGGACAGTCCACTGATAATGTTTGTTGAAGATGTTGAAGGTTGTCTTTGGTCTATGATTAGGGTGGATGCCAAGTTGCCAGAAGCCTGCTTTAAGATCAAATTTGGAGAAGACATGCGCCTCTATGAGGTGTTGGAACATATCACTGCGCTAAGAAAGAGGAAATTTTGAGTCTACCAAGAAGCAATTGAGAGGCTGGTAATTGATGACCAACCTTAGCTTATCCCGTGCTTGTTTTGCTCGCTTGTTGACATAGAATGCTTCACAGGCCCATGGGGAGCTAGTGGATTCTATCAATCATTGGGCTTCGAGTTGGCTGAGTTCTTGGATGGCTAACTGATAGTGTTCTGGTGACATTCTTCTGTGAGAGGCTATTGTTGGGTTGCATCTTCATTTACCTTGAATGGTAACCTGACAAAGAAAGAACTGTTAATTTAGAGGGGATGGGGAAAGATTTGCTCTACATGGACTAGACAACACAAGGCAACTGTCCAAGCTCTAAAGCAATAGTCCCAGTCTCTCCTAGCTCTCCACATCCTAAGTCCACACAGTATCTGAATCCTCCAAATAGACACCAATGATCTCTATTGAGGTGCTGTCCTTCTTCAAGACGTCAAAAGAAAATAGAACATCTGCGGATACAAAAGTGGAGCATTTACTACTGCCGAAAGCCACTATCACTCAACATTTAAAGAAATTCTGGTAGTCAAAAGAGGAATTGAAAATTCTAGTTTCACCTTCTCGGCAGAAAATTTGAGGTAGAAATGGACATGTCCTCCTTTCCTAAGATGCTTCATTTCAAACCAAAAACCATTCCCAATCCTCAACTGTTATGATGGGACTCTTGGTTTTCCCAGTGGGATTTTGAGGTTAAACATTTGAAGGGCACCAGTAATGGACTTGCAGACTTACTATCCCGGAAACCCTACCTCTTCCAAACTCCTTTTCATTATAGAAATTCTAAGACCTTTAGCCTCTTATTCTTCATCTTTCTCCTCACTTCATAGAACCCCTTCCTTTAAAACAACATCTTCTTCAAAGATCGATTACCTATATGAAATTGAATATCTCCCTAAAGATTCCAAAGTTCTAGCAACTCAATTCCCAGTGGTCAACCCATACTTTGTTTACTGCACCCCCAATCCACCATGAAAAAAAAATAAAAAAGTTAATTGACTCAAAAAACTCTACTCTTATCAAGGAGTATGCCCAAGAATCTAACTTTGCCGCTTACCCCATCTTGGCAGATGAGCAAGAACAATTTCTTTCAATCCAACTACCCATAGAGCTCCTCCCCCAATGGCTCAAAGAAGGATATATTCATCTGCATATTGGAGCCATTAAGCCCTCACATTTCATGGAAGAAAAGGTCTCCCAGTAGTCTCAAAACTGGTTGCTTTGGATACTAGGTTCAAACTGTATCCCCACGCCTCTTTAGGCACGATTACATCAACCTTAAATGTGAGAACAATATTTGTCACATTGGTGCCAAATTTCAATATTTCTCTCCAAGATCCCCAAACATTGGACACTCTTAAAGTTTAAGTACAAATCACAAGAGCACCACAAGTAGCCACATCTATTACAACTACTCTTCATCACCAGGTAGCTTACAAGGTCCAAAATCACTTATTCAGCATACCAATCCCTGATTTTTTGCAGACCCAAGATGCTATATTTCTCAAAATAGATGTCACCTCTGTCCCTACTTGCACCTATGTTCCTCAACAAGTCTCAACTGAGGAACTTAAAGCCTTACTCCCCGAGAAATGGATCACTCAGTATGAAAACCTACATGGAAGAAATGAGGCAATTACGACAACAGAACCTGTCTACACCAGGAAATCAGATGGATAAGTAGAAACAACATTTCTACCACCACAATCAGAGGATACACTAAATCCTTTTGTCTCTAAAGCCCTTCTGGTTGAACCATTTGTTCCCATAACATCCTCTGACCAAGCCATGATCCAATAGCTCAGCTGAGGCCACCAAGCCATTGACTGCACTTATGAAGAATGTGAGCAAGACTCACTAGATATAGAGCTTGAGCTAAAGCAAGAAAGAAAGCTCTATCCCAAACCAAGAAAGGGAACAAAATCCCAACAGAAAATCCTCTAGGAAAGATATGAAAAGGAGATTCAGAAGTGGGTCTCCTTGGAGAACCATCTAGGAAATTCAACTTCTATGTCCTCTTTCCAAGACACTTATGCAGAATCCCATTTTAATTTTAAACATCCCCATCCTATCTGGACTAATAGTTCTTTCTTTGTCAGGTTACCATTCAAGCTAAATGAAGATGCAAACCCAACAATGGCCTCTCATAGAGGAATGTCACCAAAACACTATCAGTTAGCCATTAAGAACTCAGCCAGCTTGAAGCCTAAGGATTGGAATGCCTATAACTCGTACAGAGAAAGATGTACATAGTTTCCTGGGCCTCATTCAATATATTAGTCATTTCATTGCTCAGTTCACACCCATTTGTGAACCTTTGTTTAAACTACTAAGGAAGAATGTTCTGACCAAATGGAACGATGACTGCCAAGTCACCTTTGACAAAATTAAGAAGTATCTTCTAAGTTTGCCTGTATCGATTTCTCCAGAGTCGAATTGCCTTATGATTTTGTACCTGATTGTGCACGACAATTCTATGGGATATGTATTGGGATAGCATGACAAGACATGAAAGAAAAAGCAAGCCATTTATTATCTGAGCAAGCATTTCATCGACTATAAAACTAGATACACACCTCTCAAAAAGACCTGCCTTGCTTTGGTTTATGTTATTAAGAAACTTTGACATTTCTTCCTTTCATACAAAGTATTTTTTATTTCTTGGATAGATCCCATCAAGTATCTATTCGAGCAACCTGCAACTATAGGAAGGACTGCCTGATGGCTCATGATGCTATTGGAGTTTGACATCACTTATGTCTTGCAGAAAGCCATCAAGGGGTAAGCTATAGCCAATTTCTTAGTAGATGGACCAGCAAACGAGCCTTCATCTTTGAATTTTGACTTTCCAGATGAGCACATACTTTGTGTTGAGGTCAAATTGAATAAGATTGTCATATGGAAGATGTGTTTTGACAGAGCTTCCAATCAGTTAGGTTGTGGAGTTAGAGTTGTGCTCATTTCCCTTATTGACACCCTTATTCTAATTATGGAAAGACTATGCTTTTCCTGCACCAACAACATGGCTGAGTATGAAGCTTGTATCATTAGCTTGAAAGTGGCCATTAACTTAGGCAATGATGATCTAGAAGTCTACAATGATTTGCACTTGTCATCTTCCAAGCAACTGGAGATTGGTTCATCTGATAAGAGAAGTTCTTGGACTACCATGAATGCTTACAAATTTTTTCCAAGACATTTGAGTACTTAACTTTCAACTACATTGGTAGGAGGAGAATCCATTTTACAGATGCTTTGGCTATACTGGCCTCAATGATTGACATCCCTTAAGTGACAAAAAATAGACCAATTGAGATTGAGCAAAGAGTTGAGCCAACCTTTTTTCTTCAAATTGTAACCATTGATTTGAACAAGGAATCGTGATTCCTTGACATCAAGAATTATCTCAAAGACCAAACTCTACCCTCTATGGCTTCCAAAAATGATCAGCGTGCTTTGCGGAGATTAACAGCTCAATTTATTTTACATGGTGGGACCCTATACAAGAAGGTCCCTCCTCATATTATTTTAAGATGCGTAGATGAAGTTGAGGCCTCCACTATCATTGAGGATGTTCACGGAGGAGAGTGCGGCCCACACATGAATGGACTCATGCTTGCTAAGAAGATTCTTTGATTGGGTTACTACCT
>JAOXJP010059035.1:0-15730 GCA_025762735.1 Platanus orientalis | reverse complement strand
AAATCGCTCAAACCATGCTCGGGGGGATTGTTTAAAGCCATAAAGTGCCTTCTTCAGGCGACACACCTTCCCTTTCCCTGTGGATAGTTGAAAACCAAGAGGCAATCTCATATAGACTTCTACTTCTAAGTCTCCATGGAGAAAGGCATTATTGACATCAAGTTGGAACAATGGCTAACCTCGATTTGCAGCAACTGAGATAAATATTCTAACAGAACTCATCTTTGCTACAGGAGCAAATGTCTCTTAATAATCAATCCTATAGGTTTTAGTGTATCCCTTAACTACCAATCTAGCTTTGTATCGTTCAACAGTGCCATTTGGGTGGAACTTCACTGAGAATACCCATCTACACCCCATTAGTTCTTTTCCTCTTGGAAGATCAATAACATCCCATGTCTTATTCTTTTCAAGAGTCTGCATTTCTTCTTCCATTGCCCTTCTCTACTGAGGTTGGGAAAGAGCTTGGGAAACACTGCATGGAATAGAAACAAAAGAGAAGGAAGTAGAGAATGCCCTAAACTCGGGAGACAATGAGTCATAGCACATATAGTTAGCAATGGGATGTTGAGTCCAAGCACGGGTGTCTTTTCTAACAGCAATGGGTAAATGGGAATCATCTAAAGGTATGGAGGAAGTAATGCTTGGAGAGGAGGCGACTGGTTAGAAAGGCACATGAGGGGTAGGAACAACCTTTTGCCTCTTTCTTACAAACACATGAGTAAAATCTTTCACCTATCATTTCTCTTGAGTGGGTGCCTTGTCCTTTAGAACAGCTGCTTGCTCCCCCTTGCTATGACACCTATCAACATCAAAGGAATACGGCGGAGCAGGGAGAGGAACAACGACCTCATCTTCATATACAGCATGTGTCTCCCCCTAAAGATGAGGGTGACTCGGAGAAAAGAAGGGGACTGTCTCATGGAAGGTTACGTCCATGGAAACAATACGCCTCCGAGTAGAAGGATGGTAACACTTGTATCCCTTTTGATTTGGAGCATAACCAAGGAAAATACACTTGAGAGCTTTGTGATCCAACTTGGAGCGATCGGATTTGTGAATATAGACATAGCAAAGACACCCAAATACCTTGGAAGGAATGGAGGAACCAAGGGCAGAATTGGAAAGGGAAGAAATTGGAGACTAGAAATCAAGAACTCAAGTGGGCATCCTATTCATAAGATAGGTAGCAGTCTGAAGAGCATCTGCCCAAAAAACCTGGGTAACATGCATAGTAAACAAGGCCCAAGTAATTTCTAGCAGATGGCAATTCTTTCGTTCAACAATCCCATTCTGTTCAGGGGTCCCTAGACAGGTGGTTTAATGAAGAATGTCATGCTAAGAAAGATAAGATGAAAAAGCAGAGGAAATATATTCACCACCATTGTCAAATCGAAGAACCTAAACCTTAAAATCAAACTGTGTATCGATCATCTTATGAAACAATTGAAACATAGAAAACACCTCACGTTTAGCATGCAATAAATAAACCCAAGTAGTATAAGTAAAGTCATCCACAAAAGTAACAAAATAACAATAGCCAAATAAAGAAGTAACAGGGGCAGGACCCCATACATCAGAATGAACAATAGAAAAGGGAGATGTACTCCGATTCATACTGATCGAATAAGGGATCTACAATGTTTTGCATACTCGCAAGTTTCACAATGAAAAGCAAAGACAGAAACAGATCTACATAAACTTGGGAAAAGTCGTTGTAAAGTAAAATAAGAGAGGTGGTCAAGTCGAAAGTGCCACTACATAAACTCAGAGACAGAGGACGACGATGTCTGATGCGTAGGGGAGGCATAATGAGAAGGCATATTAAGAAGGTACAACCCATGCTCCTCATGACCTCTACCAATAGTCTGTCTCGTCACCAAGTCCTGAAAAACACATGGAAAGAAAGTGACACTACAGTTCAAAGACTTGGTAAGATGACTAACAGAGACAAGATTAAGCTGAAAATTAGGAACATAAAAAGCAGAAGAAAGAGACAGAGGAATAAATGGATACAGATCCAGTCTCAACAACAGTGGAGAGCGATCCATTGACAATACGTACGGTGTCTCAACAAGAGCTAATAGTGTAAGAAGATAAAAGAAACGACATACCAGTCATATGGTGAGAGGTGCCAGAATCAATGATCCAAGAGACACCAAAAGGACCAAAGGAGGCACTAAAAGGACCAGAGGAGGCACTAAGAGCAAAATTAGATATACCTGCAGCACCAATAGAGGAAGAACTAGAAAAAGTGTCCATCTGAGCCATAAGACGACATAGAGAGGCAATCTCCTCACGAAGAGATGCCAACTCCCCACTAGAAACAGCAGAGGACTCAGTCAGTGTAGGGGAAGAAGCAGGTGAAGTGACATCAGATGGTGTAGCAACATAAGCAGTCAAATGACCACCACCAAGAGAATTGGTTGTGCTGCCTCAGCCTCCAGTGAATGAACCTCTATGAGAAGGACGAGGAGTGGGCTCCTGAGGACGACCATAGAGGTCCCAGCAGGTAGCCCTAGTGTGGCGAGCACGATCGCAATGATCACAGCGAAGACGATCACGATCATCAGATACCAAACCCTGTCGGCTAGCACCCCGACCTCCACGAGAACTAAAGTTGCCTTTACCACCGTGCTGAAAGGTAGACACTAAAGCCGAGCGTTCAACCACAGAAGTAGGAAGCATAGCATGACGATGACGTTCCTCTCGGTGGAGAAAGGCATAAACGTCTGACAAGGACAGGACATGGGATTGGCTTAACAAGTGTGCACGAACCTGTTCATACTCGGGGTTCAACCCAGCCAGGAGCTCAAACACACGGTGTTCCTCGAGATAACGGCATAAAGAGGCAGCATCAGTAGGATCCGTGATGGAACAAGTATGATATAAGTTAATCTCCTCCCATAGACTAAACAATGCATTGTAATATGCTGAGATAGACCGCTCCCCCTAGCGTAATTGCCAAACCTGTTGACAAAGCTCATAAACCAGCCCAATATGACCTTCCTCATAGTAGGTACGAGCAAGGGAATCCCAAATGCTCTTGGCTGATGAGAGTAACAAACAAGTCTTACTGATAGATGGCTCAATCGAATGAATCAGCCAGGACATAACCAATGAGTCATCCGCCATCCACTTCACATACGTAGGGTCATCACGTTGAGGGGCCTTAATGTCCCCTGCAATATACCCCCATTTACCACAGCCCCGAATAGAGATTTTTGCAGCCTGAGACCAAGTGAGATAATTGGTACCATCCAACTTCACAATAGTAATTAGAAAGCTATAGGTCTCCATAGGGATACCCTTAGAAACACCACCAACAGTTCTAATGAAAGAAGAGTTGCTCACATCCGACATAGTACCCAGGCGTTGCCAAACATGACCAAGCACACCACCAAAACACAAAAACAATATTAATATGCACCAAAACAAAAGGTAAACAGCTTCCAAAAGGCTAAAAGGCACCAGCAAGTGCAAAGAGAGAGCACCACAGTACAATGCAACGAGAACCGAAGGGAAACAGGGGCTGAAAACCACATATCACAACTAACCAGGCCTCCACGATCCAATATAGGCACCAATACACACAATCAGACATCAAACAAGTCAAGCAAGACCACTAGAGAGCATACCATTGCACAAAAGTAACAAATCACACTAAGTAAAAGTCAAGATAGGCCTGGGCATCAACCACAAGTTGGGAAAAAGAGTAGAACTTCCTCAAAACTCAACAGAACTTCATGGGACTTGTCCCAATAGTTTTCTAGGGAAAAAACGATCTAAGGGGTACCAATTTTGCATATCAAAAAGGCCCCAAATCAAGTAGATCTACAGAAATATCAAATCTGGAAAATCTATCGAAAATCACGAAAAAATTCACCAAAAATCGAAAACTCACTCAAATGGCTCCAAACTTGTGTCCAATGGATGTGTCTGGACTAGGCGATTCAGGAGGCAGAAGTTTCACCCTAACATGCTGACGTCACTATACAAACTGCTGACGTTAGCAAGTTGACTGTAGACCTAGCTTGTGTTCAGCGCAGGAGCACCTGCTTGCTCTGATACCAAGTGGATTTAGTGATTCGGGTTTATGATTAAGGTTTGTAAGAGGAGAAGAAGAAATAGGAAGAATGAGAAGAGAAGGAATCGTATGAGAGAGTATTATTCCTCTCATACGTGTGACTCTTTTATTCATAGAAGGGTTACAATTACAAGTATGTCCTCAAATACCAAAGTACTAGTATACCCTTACAAGTATTGTACCCCTGTATACATCAACAATAAACCTGTTAATAAATGGGGGTCAGGATTAGGCCATCTCTTGATCTGGAATAATTCTTCTTTGGCTAAGTGGTTATGGAGATTCCCTTGGGAGTACGGCAACCTTTGGCATTCAGTTATTTCCTCCAAGTATGGCCTTCTCCCAAATGGTTAGGACTCTCTCAAATGGGGGGGGGGGGTGGTACCATGGAAGAGTATTAATAGGATTAGCCCTAGATTTTCATTTAGCATTAGATATGATCCTGGTAAGACGAATAGGATTAAGTTTTGGGAGGATGTGTGATAAGTAACAAATCCTCTTTGCCAAAAAATTCTCAAGGTTTTTACTTGATGCCCTACAAGAATGGTTTTCCAATGTCATGTTTTTATTCCACAATGTCTCCTTCAAATTTGGCTTGGGAATTAAGCCTTTGTCATGGCCTAAGAGATTCAAAGTTGGAAGAGATCTCCTCCCTAATCTTATATCTTTCTTATGTTTACATGGATCTCAATGCCAAGTGATGCAGCCGGATTGGTGGAAGGATCCGTCCAAGCGTAAACACGTTCAAGTTAGACACAACACTTATGTGTTCTACCAAATGTAAGCTAGACATGGAGAAGGCGTATGATCATGTTAACTGGGACTTCGTCAATTACATTTTGGGGACGTACGGTTTTAGGCTTCGTTGGAGGAACTAGATGTGAAAATGCTTTAGCTCTGTGTCCTTTTCAGCATTGGTAAATGGCACTCCAACTCGTAACTTTGAAGCTCCTAGGGGCTTGAGGCAAGGAAACCCGCTATCCCCTCTCCTTTTTCTCTTGGTGACGGAAACATTAGGAGCCATGGTGACAACGGTATTGGAAGGCGATCTTCTTGAAGGCTTCAAGGTGGGAAGAGAGGAGGTGATTGTTTCCCATTTACAGTATGCGGATGACACTTATTCTTTGCAAAAACTCTCAATTGCAGATTTGTTCTCTGAGATGTGTTTTGCGGTGCTTTGAGGCAGTTATGGGGTTGAGGATGAATTTTGCCAAGAGTCAGCCTATTAGGATATGGGTTGTGCCTAACATTGACTTATTGGTGACTGATCTGGGGTGTCAAGTGGGCTCCCTCCTATTTGTTATCTGGGACTTTCTTTGGGGCTTGATTCAAAAATAGGGAAGTTTGGGATCCTGTTGTAGACAGGATGCATAAGAAGCTTGTAGGATGGAAAGCCCAATATCTTTCTCGTGGCGGTAGGGTTACTTTGATAAAGGCTACTTCAACCAGCGTCCCGGTGTACTGTCACTCTTTGTCATCCCGGCCTATGTGGCTCTTCAAATCGAAAAGCTCCAAAGGGACTTTTTGTGGAAAGGGGGAAGCGATTTGGTGGCTTGGGACCGATTGACCGAGTGTGCACTCCGAAATCCAAAAGGGAATTGGGTCTACATCGACTGGAAGTTATGAATAAAGCCCTTCTTTGCAAATGGTTGTGGAGGTTCGGGAGGGAAGCGAACAGTATATGGAGGAAGGTGATTGTATCGTGTTATGGTTTACTCCCTAATGGGGATCCTTGCTTTATCTAAGGCCCTCTTGGTACTAGCCCTTGGAAAGGTTGGCATCATAAGGTTGTTTAGGGACTTCGAAGAAGGCTTGAGGGTGATGATAAGAAATAGCTCTGAGACAAAATTTTGAGAGGACAAATGGTGCGGTGACCAGCCACTTCAAAGGGAGTTCCCTTCAGTTTTCTCCTTGGCAACTGATTCTGATGATTTGGTTCGGGACTATTTGGACACTAGCACCAACCCTCCGACTTGGTATCCTATTCTTAGGAGGCAAGTGTTCAATTGGGAAATGTAGCTCTTCTTGGTAGGCTCAAATTGGCTGAGTTGAAGATTGAGGAGGACGACAAAAAAGTATGGGCAGCAACTCCTAATGGGCTCTTTAGTGTGCAATCTTGTGTTCACCTCTTCGATAGAAATGACGATAGTCATATCCCATGAAAAGACATTTGGTACACCCGAGTTCCCCCAAAGATTCAATTCTTCATGTGGACCGCCTCTATGGAGAAGATCCAGACACTAGATATGCTTAAAAAGAAAGGGCTCATTTTGACAAATTATTGTTGTCTTTGTAAGGCGTATGGGGAGTCTGTATCACACTCTTTGTTGCATTGTCTATTTGCTTGGGAGGTGTGGCTTAGGGTCCTTAGGGATTTTGGGATGAGATGGACTATCCTGCCTGATTTTCATTCTCTTCTTTCTTGGAAAGGCAAGGCATTTTTAGTGAAAGAAAAGCGAATTTGGAACCTGGTCCCGATAGCAGTGTGTTGGTCTCTCTAGCTGGAAAAGAATAGAATGATTTTTTACGGATATGTGGAGCCTTCTTTTAGAGTGTACCAAAAGGATACAGACCTTGTCTTGATGTGGGCCACTCAATGTAAAGATTGTGAGTTGCTAAATCCAACTGATCTCAAGAGAGATTGGGAGGGGATAATTGGGTGCCATCCTTTGTGATTCTTGGCTTTTGTGGGTTGGGATTCCCCTTGTGTAGGGTTTTGTGTCTGTGGTTGTAAGCTTTCTCCATTCTTTGGGACATATTGTTCCCCCATTTTTTAATAATTTTTTTCATTCATAAAAAAATAAAATAATTCTGAATTTATTGATGATTTTAGGATACAAGGGGGAGGTCCTTAAATAGGCCTCATAGCAATCCAAATAAAATAGTTCCCTTTTTTGGTACAAGGATTTTTCTTCCAAATTCGGGCATTCATTGAATCTAGACTTAAGCCAAATAAAGAAACTAAGGCAAAATAAATAAACTAAATTAGAATCTAGACAACTATTCCACCCAATCATGATTTAATGCCTTATTGATCCAGTTGATAGCTACACATAGTTTTTTTTTTAGAGATAAAGAGCAAACATTATTAAAAAGCAAAATGGAAACAAGAGCCTACAAAGGTGAATTGGTTGTTACACATAATTGGATTGGGTTGGGTCTATTAGACCGGATGTGGGCCTTATTCTTGAGCCTAACCCATGAGTCTTGGGACCATTTGATGTGGGTTGACCTACATCAACTCTCCCCTGGTATTTATTGGCTACCTTCTACTTCTACCTTTGTCAATATTATTTCTCTTATACGATGTCTACCCGTAGTGGTCACATCTATCGAGGGAGGCTTACCGATCAACAACGAGATAGTTGTATCACTGAGCTATTCGAAAGAGTAGCCTATTTAGAAACCGTTATTGACCAACTACGGAAAGAAATGCATGATGAACAACATGGTCTACATGAAGATCCAACTGATAATCCAAATCAGAACCGTACTAGCCATCAGGAGTTTGTTTATGACTTCATGCAATGGCTCTTTGTAGAAAGAAACATCAACTAGCCTCCAAATGCACCAAAAAAATATGACATCATGAAAAAAGTACGAGTTGAAATTCTAGACTTCACTAGTCGTCTTGATGCAAAGGGAATTGTCGACTAGATTACTGCACTTGAGGATTATTTCGCACGGTATGATATGGATGATGCTAAGCGAGTGACCTTTGTTAGGGTTAAGCTAAACAGTCCAGCAAGAATTTAGTGGCGTAACATCGACGACAACAATATCATCATGGGTCGCCCTACTATCACTAGATGGGTTGAGATAGAGAGAAATTGGAAAGTAAGTATCTACCTTTAGATTACATGGATACCCTTCTCCAAGAGCTCCTCGCATTCAAGCAATGAACTTTATCAATGGATGATTACACTGAGAAATTCAATGAGCTTATTGTCCATTGCAAACTTGGAGAAGCCGATCGCATGGCCGCTAACTGCTATTGAGCTGGATTATGCCATGAAATCCAACATGAGATGGTAATGTATGACCTTGAATATGTTGATGACATTCATTGGAAGGCTCGCCAAGTTGAACTACGATAGAAAAATCTCCAATATTTAGGTTGTTTAGTTGGAGAATCTTATGTGAGGAGAGGTCCGGATTCAGCTCGCCAAGTTGAACAAAATCTCCGATTGCATGGACCACCTCCACACCCATTTCAGCCCACTCACAAATGCAGACGCCACCTTTGCGGGCACATGTGCAATGTCCACCACAAAATGGATATCATGGGAAGCCAATGCCGTAAGGATCCAATAACAAAGAGAGGCCCTACTCCTAATCCTTCTAAGCAAGATCGGTGAAATGTCAACTGTTTTCATTGTGGACAAAAGATCATTTTTCTAATGAATGCCTGCAAGCTAGAAACCTTCATTAATGTAGCTCTTGTTCTTGTAACCAAGATGACTTTGGATATTATGATGAGAACATCGAGGTAGAGAAACCTTATGACAAGCCCATATCACAATCATAAGACTCCCTTGTAGAAACTGCAGTCAAAGCTGAAACTAAAGGTCCTACAATTATTATATGTCACCTCCTTACCACTACTGAGGAAGCGGAAGATTGGCGACGGACCACTATATTTCGTTCACGGGTAAAGTGTCAGTACAAGTTATGTACCATGATCATCGATGGCGATAGTGTGATAGACATTGTCTCACAAGAGCTAATCGATAAGCTCAAATTGCCAAATGAGAAACATCCAAAACCCTACAAGGTTGCATGGGTTGATAACACTACCATTCCCGTGACCGGAAGGTGCTCAGTGTCTTTCAAAATCGGCGTCTACAAGAATAATGTTTGGTGTTGACATAATCCCTATGAGTGTCACCCACATTCTTGGTCGGCCTTGGTTCTTTGATCGAAAGGTGCAAAGTTATGGTGAAGCTAACATGCATGCTTTTATATGGCAAGGTCATCACATTTACCTTCATCCTTTACAGCCTACATCGGCCCCATCGACATCCCTGTCATTGACAAATGATCACGTTCTCACCAGGCTGAAGTTTAAAGAAGGAAAATAGCGTAATGTTTGCCTTACTCACAAAACAGGTATAGGAACCTATATATGATCAAGATGAATCTATTCCTAGTGAAGTCAAATCCATGCTTCATGACTTCCAAGATTTAGTTCCTGATGAACTCGCTAAGGAATTGTCCCCAATGCGAGACATTCACCATGCCATAGATTTGGTTCTTGGAGCATCATTGCCCAACTTACCAACTTACCGGATGAGCCCAAATAAGCATGCTGAATTGAAGCGTCAAGTCAATGAACTATTGTAAAAGGGTTACATCCAAGAGAGCCTGAGTCCATGTGTTGTGCCAGCTCTTCTTACTCCCAAAAAAGATGAAAGTTGGTGGATGTGCATGGATAGCCAAGCCATGAAATCACAGTGAAATACCAGTTTCCAATCCCTCAGCTCAATGATATGCTAGACTTAATATCGAGTGCTAGCGTCTTCTCTAAGATAGATCTTCACAGTGGATACCACCAGTTACGCATCTGAATTGGTGATGAATGGATTATAGCATTCAAGACGAAGGATAGTTTGTATGAGTGGCTTGTTATGCCTTCAATTCTTACAAATACACCTATCACTTTCATGCGTGTCATGACACAATTGCTTCGCCCTTTTATTGGCATGTTTGTTGTCGTTTACTTTTATGATATTCTTGTTTACAGTAAATCCAAGGAGGAACACCTCGATCACCTTGGGCATATCTTCAGAGTCCTTCACTGTGAATGTTTCTACATCTACTTCAAGATGTGCACCTTCATGAGTACCCCGATGGTCTTCCTAGGGGACATTGTCTCATCACAAGTTGTAGAAGTGGACCCTGCTAAGTTAGAAGAAATTGTTGATTGGCTAACACCAACTACTATCTTAGAGGTTCGTAGTTTCCATGGACTTGCTACCTTTTACAGATGTTTCATGCAAAACTTCAGCAACATCATGGTTATGAATACTAATTGCATGAAACAAAGAGAATTTTGATGGTTAAGTGCAACAAGAAGAGCGTTTAATCTAACATAACAGAAGCTTCGATTTTACGCTTTCAAAATTTCCAAAAGGTATTTAAGGTAAGTTACAACACGTCCAACATTGGCATCGGTGGAGTACTTAGTCATGAAGGTACTTAGTCATGAAGGTCATCCGATAGCATTCTTTAGTGAAAAGCTCTATTATGCAAAGCAATAGTACTCTACCCATGACTTGGAGTTATATTTTGTTGTTCAATCACTTCGACATTGGCGACACTATTTGATTGGCAAAGAGTTCTTATACTCTGACCATAAATCAATTAAGCATTTCAACTCTGAACAAAAGATGAGTGCTCGTTGTGTCAAATGGAGTGCTTATTTACAGGAGTTCTCCTTTGTTAGTTAACACAAGGCCGACAAAGATAATCAAGTTGTTGATGCGCTAAGTTGTCATTCACACTTATTGTCAGCCATGTCAATCATGATTTAAGGGTTTGAAGATATACATTGTGAGTATTCCCAAGATAGATTTAGAGCGTATTTATGTGGACATTCTTAGTGGAAAGAATGTGAAGCATTCACACTTCAGCATTCATGATGCCTGTTTGTTTCAAGGGACACAACTTTGTTTGCCACTACATCCATTCATGAACATGTTGTAAGAAAATTACATGCTAGAGGATGCAACGATCACTTTAGTCGTGATAAGACTCTAGCACTCATTGGTGACATGGTTATTGTATGAAATTGTTTTGAACAGTTACCCTTTAATTCCTCAAAGAAGCTCCATCCTCACAATGCTGGTCCATTCAAAATCATTACGAAGATTAGTGCCAACGCTTATGTTCTAGATCTTCTATCAAATTTAGCTATCAACCCTACATTTAATGTGAAAGACCTAACCATTTACCATGGACACTATACTAATGAAGGCAACGAGGAGCAAGCTATCACACTTCTAGCCATTCCACTAGCTAAGGACATGATCACTAATGTTCTTGATGACCAAATTGTCTCCACATGTCAAGGTGGTTATCAAAAGTTCCTTGTCCGTTGGAAAGGACGACCACCTTCCAATGCTACATGGATTATAACAACAAACTTCTAGTGACATAATCCTGACCTCTATGAGTGATACTATGCTTTCAAATCGTCGAAGTCAAGTCCTTTTAAATGGGGGAGAGATGATGCAAGTCAGCGCATATCAAGTGGTACCATGACTCATGACTCAGGCCCAAGAATAGACCAACATCCAATCTAATAAGTCCAACCCAATCCAGTTGTGTAACAACCAATTAGACAAATAAGATATTAAATCCTCACCAACTATCTACAGCCATCATCTGGATCAATAAAGTATTAAATCATGATTAAGTTGATTAGAATAGTTGTCTAGATTCTAATTCAGTTCCTTTATTTGGCATTAATTCCTTTATTTGGCTCATGTCTATATTCATTGAATGTCCAATCTACGAAAAGAAATCCATGTACCAATCACCAAAAAAAGATAAAACTACTTTATTTGGATTGTTATGAGGCCTATTTAAGGACCTCCCCTTGTATTCTAAAATCATCGATAAAAATTCAGAATTATTCTCTCATTTAGTTTGGTGTGACTTGAAGGTGTCTATGCTTGGGTGTATCTTTCCACCAATCCGACTACATCACCAAGACACCCCCGCTTATGGTCTCTATCTTCTGATGGACTTTTCAATCCCTCATGTTTTGGGGCCTTGTTGATTTCTCAAGTTCACCAAACCAATTTTATTACCTTGTTTCCTACAAAGGTGGTGGGGAAAATTCATGGTCCTCCAAGGTACAAGGCTTTATGTTGGGAGGTAGTCCACAAAAGTGTAAACACATGAGACATGCTTCAACATTGGCAGAAAGGTTGCAATCTTCTCCCTCCTATGTGTTATCTATGCCTTCAAGACAGGGAATCAATAAACCATTTATTTATTCACTGTCAATTTGTGAAAGATATATGGTCTTACTTTCTTAACATTTATGGTATATCCAAAGTTTTTACCCATGAGATTAGCAACTTCTTGTGAAGTCGATATCCGGTTCCATTTGGTAAAAGGGGCAAACTTGTGGAGATACGTGTCCATTTCTATTATTTGGTCCATTTGGGAGGAGCAGAACCATAGGACCTTCTAAGATAAGAGGCAGGATCTCTAACACGTGATCGAGATTATCTCTATTAGAGTTGTTCATTGGGCCTTTGAGGTGGATACGTTCGAAGGATTTCTATGGATTCCCTATCAAGAATCTCCCAATCATTATTATTACTGCTCCCCAAGTTCCTAAATCGACACATTCTTGGATACCTCCATTAGGTTTGGCTCTAACGCTTAACTTTGATAGATACTCCTTGGGAATCCAGGTCCAATAGGTTTCGGTGGCCTGATTTCTAATGTTTCGGGATCGTGTATCTTGGCTTATTCTGGCCCGATGGGGATTAGAGATGTCATTTCGGCAGAGATAAAGGCATTTCTAATAGGATTACGGTTAGTCCATTCTATGGGTCAGCATCATCATGTGACGGTGGAGAGAGATTCAGTAAATGTGATAAGTTGATTGAAAGGGGGTAAAAAGAGCCCACGGAGGCTCTCTCTCATCTCATTAAAAAAGCGTCCTTCCTTGCTACATCTTTAAACATCTTGTTTGTTAGGATTCCAAGAGAGGCCAATTCGATGACAGATGCATTAGCCAAAAGGGGGGTTCTTAGAGACAACATGTTCACGGGGTGCATCACAAACGATCCCACTATATACTTTCTTCGGGGAATTTTTTTCTTTTCTTTTCTCTTCTTAATTTCCTTATTACCATTCTTACTACTTTTTCATATAGGTTTTTCTTCTTTTTTCTTCTTCTCCGCATCTTGTTCTTTTAATTCTCATGTATCTTCATCCTTTCATTAATGAAGTTCTTGCTAATTATATATATATATATATATATATATATATATATATAATAAGTCCTTATTAGATCTAGTTTATGGGAAAAGGAGTGAAGGGGGAGAGAGAGAAAATTCCTTGGAGCTCTAATTCAAGGTATTGTGTGGGGAATTTGGAAAGAGAGAAATCAAAGAATCTTTGAGGGTAAGAAGAAAGAGGTGAGGATGGTGATTGACTCTATTTTATGTGAGTGGGCTCTTGGCTCTTAGTGACCAAGGAATTTAAAGAGTGTTCTATGAACAACTTTATGAGAGATTGGGCTTCTTTCATTACCTCAACTTATCTTAACAGGGTGCTAATTGTCAGGGAGTGGGTTCCACCTCCACTGGGGTACTATAAACTAAATTTTGATGGGGCCTCTTTCAGTAATCCGGACCCATCAGGATTTGGTTGTGTGATGCGAGATTTCCATGATGAAATTTTTCATGTTCGTTGTGGCCTTATTGGACAGAATGACTCCACCAAAGCTGAATTAATGGGTCTGTTGGAGGTCTAATTATGATCAAATTGAAAAGGTATGAAAGTTGCATCATGGAAGGGGATTCAAAGACTATAGTAAGGTAGGGCCTGGGGAATTCTTCTGCTTCTTGGCATTTGAAGCATCCGGTGTCTAAGGCAAGAGATTTTATTTCAGAGTAAAAGGTGGAGCTCAATCATGTGCCGAGAAGTCAAAACTTTTTAGCAGACAAAATTGCTAAAGGGGGTGCCCTCTTGCACAATGTGTATATGGTGGATTTTGTTCCTGATGGAAATAGACATTTCTTGACTTGTGGTTGTTTTCTTATGATTATTAGGGGCTGGTTTGGTATTGCTTTTGTTTTTTTGGAGGGTCTTCTTTTTGTCAGTCTGTTTTCTCTTGTATATCCCTTCTCTTTTTCTTTTTTTTTTTTATTGTTATTCATCAAAAAAAAAAAAAAAATTATGTAACATATTGTGGTTCGGGCCAGGCTGGGTACTTTGGGCTGGGCTAAGGCCTATCCAGCCCGCCTAATGTTCGGGCCGACCAAGTAGGGCTTTAGACCAGCCCGGCCCAATTGACAGCCTTACTCCATAGAAGAGACAACCACCAATCCCTCCAAATGTGCCCTCCAATCCCCTTGATATTCTAACTCATTTTATTTGCAAATTGGACCTCGAAAAGGCCTATGATCGAGTCAATTGGGATTTCTTGGATTACATACAGCAAAGGATGGGGCTTGGTTTGAAATGGAGAAATTGGATGAGAAATGCTATGGTACAGTTTCCTACTTGGTTCTTCTTAATGGAGCTCCAACTGAATATTTTCATGCTTCTAGAGGTCTTCGCTAGGGGACCCTCTATCGCCTTTTCTTTTTATAATTTGTGGCTGAGGCTTTTGGGGTTCTCCTCTCCAAAGCCTTTTCGGGAGGCATGTTGGAAGGGTTTGAGGTGGGCAGAAGGTCTAAAAGTGACTCATCTCCAATTTGCGGATGATACTCTAGTTTTGTGTGGGAACTCTAATCGTCAAATCCATTATCTTCGTTGTGTGGTCCGTTTGTTTTGAGGCGGTTTCAGGATTGCGGGTTAATCTTTCTAAAAGTTGCATGTATCCTATTGGTAATGTTGATAATACGGAGACCCTTGCTCTTCAATTGGGATGTAGGACTAGAACTCTCCCAACTACATATTTGGGTCTCCCACTTTGAGTTCCCTACAAATGCAAAGATCCATGGAACAAAGTTTTGGAGAGAATCCATAAGAGATTGGCAGGTTGGAAAGGAAAAGCCAACTCTCCTAAGGTTGGTTCTTTTCAATTTGCCCACCTATTATCTTTCTCTATTCACTATACCATCTTCAATTGCCCATGAGATTGAGAAATGTCAGCAAGACTACATTTGGGGAAGGGGTCAAGATGGAGAAGGTCCTCATCTTGTAGCGTGGAAAGATATTTGCAGACCAAAAAGTGAAGGTGGTTTTGGCCTGTACAGAGCAAAGGACATCAACAAAGCATTGTTATCCAAATGGCTTTGGCGGTATGGAACCGATGCAAACTCTCTAGGGAAGCAAGTGATTATCCACAAATATGAGCAGGTAAATGCATGGGAATCTAGATTCCCAACCTCCTCTTTTGGGATTAGCTGTTGAAAGGGGATAACGCATTGTGTTGAGAGATTCAAAGAATTTATTCATGTTGAAGTTGGTTCGGGAACAAAAGCTCTTTTTTGGAAACACAAGTGGTGCTCAGATCAACCTTTATATTTGGAGATGCCACAAATCTTCAATCTTGCAATTAATAAAAATGCTAAAGTGGTGGATTATTGGGTCTCCAACAATATAGGGGGAAATTGGAACATAATGCTTAGATGTAACTTTAATGATTGGGAGATGGATAATATGATTCACCTTGTGGGCATGATTGAAGACATTCATTTAAGTGATACCCTAAATGATTCTATCAGGTGGACTCTTTCAAGCAATGGGAAATTCACAGTTCAATCATTTAAAATGAACATCACTACTCAAGGAGATCACTCTCCTTTTTGGAGGAAGATTTGGAGTATGAAAATCCCTCTAAAATAGTATTTTTCATGTGGACAGTTTGCCAGGACCAATTACCCACCACTGACTTATTGCAAAGGAGAGGTATGTACCTGCCTAATGTTTGTTCTCTCTGTTATAAGG